>QBDW01001034.1:0-18140 GCA_003261595.1 Maconellicoccus hirsutus
AATTTTTTTTCTTTATGAAATTTATGTAAAAAACTTCAAGAATCGAATGAAACCGACCACCGATGTCAATTTTCGATATTTCGAGGGAATTTCGATGTTTTAAGTAAAGAATTTGACAACTTTAAACCCTCTCCTGTAAAATTATGATTTTGGCCAAGTGGTCCCTTTTCGTATGCGCCCTCACATATCCTGCTTTTTTTTTTGTAATTTTTCATGTTATATTTAATTTATCTTACTTGGGCGTCGTTGTATAAAGATTTCTGTTGTTAGAAAATATCGCTGGACATTTTTTCTCCATTTTTGGATATTTTTCTTCACTTGTTCTCCATTTTATTTCTCAATTTTTGGACGTTTTTTCTTCCATTCTTGTTTTTACTCTGTTGAAAATTAATTTTTCGTGTAATGGCCTCATTTTTACCCCCCCCCCCCATCCCCCTTCATCAACCGCTAATTTCCGTCAGTGACTTTATTTGAGAACTGTGCTCTAAAAAAAATGGCAGCTTGGATTGAAAAATATTTATTTTTCAAAGGTGTGAAATATTGCGTATTTGTTCAGAGGGCTTTTCACCTAGTTCCCCCTCCCCCTCTTTCTCATTTTACTTCAGATAGTCGATTTTGACAATCTAAAAAATGTTGAGAGAGCAAAAATGATGACTCAGCTCAGATTGAGGTAGTTTAATAGCGTTGAAAATTGATTCTTTGTTCAAGGGGTTATTCAATCCTTCCCTTCCCTCTCCCCTTGCTGATCCTTCATTTATTCACGGTTTCAAAAATTATAGAAAATCTTTTGAAAATAATGATGACGTTTTTTTTAAGTTACATAATAATTAATTGTTTGTATAAAAGTCTCATTTTATATTTACTCCCCCCTTCCTTCTTCCTCCAGTTTGAAAGAAATTTCTCCTCTATCACGCCGTTTTTCGACGTTAAATTTCAGGAGATTTCTCGCAACGTCGGAAAATCGACCAATTACGTTTTCTTCGTAGAAAAAAAGAACGTATTAAATTTCCCCGAAGCGACGACGGAAAATGCACGGGAAATTAAAACAAGGTGGGGGGGAGCTTCGACGAAACGAGTATATTCGTGAATCGCATCGTCGTCGGGGGCCGGTATCGCGTCGTCGAATAAATTACCGCGGTATTTGGCGCGCGCGAAGCGAGACACGCGATACAAAATGGCGGCTTTTACCCGGTGGAGATGGGTATGGGTAACTCGGTCGACGAACGCTTTTTAATAGCGAGGAGAGCTTTTAGATGTATCACGTCGGATTGCGGATTTAAAAGCTTCGATGTATTACGTGTTGCATAATTTATCGAAGTAAGGTGTACTTTGTTAGATTGGATTATACGAATACACGGAATGTATATTTGACGCGGTGCTTGATTTTCGAGAGCACGAAAATGGCGTATTTGGGGATGTGAGGGGGGGCAGCTTGGAGATGGGTATGAGATAACGTAGGCGAAACGGACTCCGGCGCTGGGTGATTCGAAATATATTACGAGGGTCGTTGGCGCGCGACGTTTTGAAATTTATCGACTGTTGAGGTGGCGCTGGGTCTGGGAAAGTGGGTTGGTACGTGTTGCTGGGTGCGTGGGCGAAGAACGGCGTAGTGGGTGATTGATTGAACGTGGTAATTACGTCAGTACGAAGGGGGGCTCGGTGGGTCGGTGGGAGATTAGACGTGACGTACGAAAGCGGACAGGTGCAATGGCGATAACGAGTTATAATTTACGATCGTTTATTTATCGGAGTTTCGTGACCACTGAGGTCACGTTTTGCTATCTATCGATAAAGCCTCTTGGAGATTTAACGGGACTATTTTTCAGGCTCGGCGTTCACGAAAGCGAAACCGAAGCATGGATTGTTGACGGTGACGAGATTGGCGGCGTTGAGGCTGTTCCTGTTGCCGTTCTATTATCAATGGTGGATTTGCCAGACATCCAGTCGTATATTTGTAGCGTTGTTGATGTTGTATTCGATACAGTTATTCAATACGTTTTTATATTTTTCCACGTGGCTGCCGGCCGATACGTTCAATACGTTGGATGTAAGTATCAAGGGGCGTCTTTGAACGCCTTAATTATTCGCTCAAATTACTCCGAATCGGGATAATTGCCAAGCCAAGATGAGGGTGTTAGGGCGATTGATCGTCGCTATGGAAAATATCGCCGTAAAAAAAAAGGTTAAGGCAAAGGACGAAATTTCTGGCAAGTACGGCCCGAATCGACGCCGTTTCAAGTAAACGCGAAGCGCGTCGACCGCGAAAATATTCAAGGATGGGAATTCGATCGAGGTAATTCAAAGGTCATATAGAGTGGTATTTTTAACGGCACGAGGAGTAACGTGAGACGTATCGTGCGCAAAGGGTGATTTGATTTAAGTACGAGGCGACGCGGTGAATTGCAGTAGAATATTAGAGCCACAAAGGTGTGACCCAGTTGGCAAGAATTGGACGGGAATTCGATTTGCAGCCTTGTGTTCGGTCCTCGTTTTTTCGGGGATGTATCGAAGGTATTTTAGAAATTATTGGTGGAGAGGGAGGAGGCAGAGAGAGAAGTAAAATTATTAAAAATTCCAACCGAAAAAGAGCGAAATTTCCAGCAAATGGTCGAATGCCCGAATTTTTTTCAAGAGGAGCAACTATCACGTTTTATTAAGAAAATTAGTAATAAATTGTCTACCCATGAAAGGTTGTTAGGAGTTCCCAAAATTGTCGTGAAATCGTGTTCTTTTATACAAATTGCGTAATACGAGTATGCTCAACTATGTACTAAGAGTAAAAAATTCATGCAAAGGGGTAATATTACCCCTTCCCCCTTCCAATATATCCCTGTACATTAAACATCTCGCGTGCTGTATGAAATTATGTACCTTTGAAAAAAATCAGTACTTTTGATTACTTTAAAAACTACTTTAAAATTTATTCAAAAATATTCCGAATTTATTGACAAATTAATTCGTAAATTATTGGTAATTATTTTATAAATAAACAATCATTCTCAAATGCCACTACTCCATTTTTTTGGTCCAATTACCTTGAAGTTCCATCTGGATCTAGTGGCATTGAGATGAATAATGGCGAAATTAGTTTTACAACTCTTCATTGGTTTTTCGACCACCATAACGCCCCCAAGAATTTTTTACCATTTTCTTGGAACCAATTTTACACAAAAAATATATATTTTGACCTGTAAAAACCTGTACAAACGGCACAAAACGGATTTTTGTATCAAGATGAGCTGTGCCCAAATGAAAAAAATTTTGCAACACATAAAAAACACTTTTTTGGGAAACATTCAAAATAGATTTTTTTTTACTTTGTTTATAGGGTTTTCAGAATTCGTTTCAAAGTCATTTTTGTGATAAGAAAATTCTAAATAAAGTATTCATTTTTGAGAGAAAAAAGTCCAAAAAAAGTCATGTCCCTCCTTAGCCTTCCCCCCCCCCCATAAAAGTTCAAATTTATTTGAAATTTTGATGCCAATTTAATGATAATTTAATATTAACCAAATTTAATAGTTCGATAAAGAATTGTAAAATAAATTTGAAAATTATGTATTTCGAAATTTATCGCAAAATGTTTCAAAATTCAATCAAAATACTAATTCAAAACTATTTATGTATTTTTTATACAAATAATTTTAAACGATTGAATGAAAATTTTGAATTAATTCATATGCGTAAATTGAAAATAAAAGTACGTTTTTGAGATGAAAAAATTCCAAATAAAATTAAATAGTAATTTCTGGTATAAAACGGTTCAAAAAAGGTCGTGTACCCCCCCCTCCTACCCCACCAAAAAATTTATAATTATTTGAAATTTTGCACCAAGTTTACTAATAATTCAAAAGTAATCAACTTTCATGATTCAGTAAAATAAATTCGAAAATTTTGTAGCAATTCGAAATTTGCTAAAATTATTCCATAATTAAAATTATTTTTTTACGTGATTTTAAAAATTAAAAATAAATTTAAAACCATCATTTGAAAGTATTTATATTTCAAAAGTACGAGAATTTGTCAAAATTGGCACAAAAATTTAAAAATATTCAGTTAAAAACAGGGTCGCGCCAAGAAAATTCGTGCCTCGGGGAAAAATAATATGGACCCCCCCCCATCGCTTGAAATGCTCGATCATTATTTTCAAAGGGCTCGTTATTTTTTACAAGGGCTTGAAACGCACGCGGGCCCCTAAAAAATCCGGTCCCGGGAAACCCCCTATCCCTCTCCAGTTGGGCCTGGTTAAAAAAAAAGTATTTTTTAATCACATATTTAAATCAAAACAAAATTTTGTTATGTAATTCATGATTAATCAATAAATTTACACGTTTAAATTTAGCAAATTTCGGAAAATTTTCAAATTTTAGAAAATTGTAAACATAAATTGTTCTTATGAGTCATTGCATAGCGATAGAATTTTATTTGGAAATTTGTTTACCCCCCCCCTCTCCATTATCCTTATCTCCTCATCTTTTACTAAACAACTGATGGCATCGTCTTCTTCTCAACAGTCTCAATTCATTTTTTTGTCTCTACTCAGCGCATCATTATTATAAATATAATCGTCAATTTTTTGTTGCAATTGATAAGAGGGGGAGGGGTGATTTTAAATTTAATTCTCCACCTCTATATAGAAATTTTACATAATCGAAAAATCGAAAAATGATAGAATTGCTCGAACAAACGGAAGACGAAAATTTCAACGTTTTACCATAAAAATATGAGATTTTTACTATTTTCGAGGAAGGTTTTTCCGCATAATTTGTTGTAAGGTCGTTAAAAACGATAGTAAAAAAAATCACTCGAGGGAAGAGGGTGGATTATCATTGGAATTCCCACGTTTTGAAACAACCATCACCGCGAATTACCGAAATTATTGTATATTTTCCCAAATACGAAGACTAGTTACGTCTTGTGAGTGTACTTGGCAGTGCCACTTGCCAGTCGACGGTCGTCGATGGCCTGCGGAAATTCAACGACCTTGGGTAAATGTCCTCCCGATAGAGGTAGAATTTTGGATGATAAATGTCGCCCGAATATAGACCTTATGTGGCCGGCAAACGGATATGAAAACTTAATGGAATATTTCATCGAAACCATTACTGGTTTTTGGACGGTCGAATGTGTGAAAGTGGTTGAGACGCGTGTACGGTGTCGGTGTGCGAATGAGAAAACATGGTTTTTTCGACGTTTCGGGATAATTTTAGAGATGGTCGAAATTGGGTTATGTAAATAAAATCACGCTGCCAAATTCTCGTCTGCGGGGTATCGATCGAGGTTTAGGAAACGATAATTGCGTAAGTGGCGTGATTATTGTTTTTCGATGTAACCTTGACGTGGTGTCTTGTTAGCGGAATATTTCGGTTTGGATGAATTCCGACGCGATAATGGTTGTTTAATTTCTATACGCAGAATATTCCGGCCAGCGAGGTATTGGTGCCTTTCGCCATGATGTTAGTATTAAGTATTATTCATTCTCAAATCGTATCCACTCATTCGGCGAACGGAAGAGCGAAAAAGCAAGAGATGCCGAGTAGCGCGTATACCAGACGTATCAAACGTATCCGCCGAAGGAACGCTTCGATTACGAAAATTATTAAAAGTAAGTAATCGTATTTCGAATATGACTGGTGATTAAGTTATACGAAAAGAGTACGAAGAAATGGTGAAATGGTACGGAAAGCTCTTATTGACGGAGACATAGAAGGGAAAGTATGAATATTTAATCGCATTGTCGAAGTTGAAGGCGTTCGAGAGGTAAATAGTACTTGACCTTTTTTATACGCGCTTTTGTTACGCGAATTTTCTCGTAACAAGGAAGGGCAACAGATGTAGCTCGATGACGTAGCATGACGTGCGCGTATATACATCAAGTACGAGGCGAAGATGGGCGTCTTGCGTCTAGGATGAAAGATGCATTAAGTAGGTTAGATAAGATAAATGGTTTTTGCGCGGTGTTTATTTTGGTGTTCTTTTTGTTTGTTCGCCACTTCGTAGATTCCGAATCGAAAGTGATCCAAGAAGGTGAAAATTGCGGCGCATTAGGTGACAGCAAGTTCACCAAGAGGCCGAGAGTCAAAATGTAAGTAGAGCGGATCTTCGTAGGATTTGCGAGACCATTTGGACTTCGTCGTTCTGCGGACAATGGACTTGGTACTTCTCGATACGTCTTTGAGATGTTCGTTTGTAAGAGTGAGTCAGCGGACTTCAAGTAGCTTCATGTCTGTGTGGAATTTGATCTCGAAATTCGGGTCATGAGGGTAATTGCATTGAAAAGTGTAATTTGACAGTTCAAAATGTTCTCAAATTTGTTTTTTTTTTCTTTTTATGACGTAAAAGAAGATTTTTCCGACAAGGTTTTGAATTGTAGAAATATGGAAAAAACATTCAAATGGAAGTTGTAGAGCATTTAAAAACGAAATTTTTCTTATTGAAGTTTTTTTTGTATATGGACATTAGAAGGAGATGACGTGAAGAGAAAAATTAATTTTTCTAAATTTTCCATATTTTTTTCTGTATGGTCGAAGTAACGCAATTTCAAAGAATATGGAAAATCGGTGGGAAAATGAATGACGTCATGAGTCTAATTTTATTACAAATTAGTGGCGTCATTACTGTTGAGAAAATACGTATTTTTAGAATTTATAGAGGAGCTGTGTTTGTGTAACGCTCATTTTTCAATGAAATTGGTTTGAAGATCGGATCTTACCATTTTTCATTTGTAATTCGTGAAATATTCGCTAGAGGGCGTATTTGAAAAAATTCTGGGTTTGATCTTTCACATGATTAAAATTTTAGAGGAAAATAATTCCAAAATATTTCTGAAAAAATAAATCCAAATTTGAATCTGCATGAACTAATTGAGATAAAACATTTTTCCTGACGAATTGCCCATCTTCAAAGTTGCAGCCGCCGTGAATCAAAATGATAATTTAAAAAAAAAATTAAAAAAAAACGTGAAAAAATTTTTTTTATGTGCTTGGAAAAAAACCTGTTTTCGGAGTCCAGATTTGGAGAAAAACGATGGGAATATTGCGCCAGCTACGTCACTTTTATTCCTTACTCAACAATATTTTGAATTTTCGTCGGGAAATTTTACCTCATCGAAGGATCACAGGGTCGATTCGATTTTTCGACGTCAGTTCAGGGTCATAAGTCGAGCTAGGAAAAAGTAACGACGTCATAAATCATATTTTATCGTGAATTGAAAATGGCGTCGTTGTTTTGAAAATGTCTTGAGATTTGAGGGAGGGATGGAGGGGGTGGAATGTGGTTAAATTTATTAGTAAACAACTTTATTGTCGGAATTGATTTTTAATCATTTTTTTTAATTTTTTAGAACTATATTATATTTTTCCGTTTTTTTAAAATCAATTTTTATTAATTTTTGGGCATTTTTTGTGATTTAATTTTTTCGTTTTTTAAAAATCAATTTTTATTCATTTTCGGGCAATTTGTATTTGTTGACTTGGTGCATTGTAGTTTTTTATGATTTAATTAATCACTCAGTTTCCGTCTTTTTCGAATAGAATTTTTTTGATATTTTTCTTGATCTTGTAATATTTTTTTCCTTTTTAGTTATTAATTTTTATCAATTTTTAAGTAATTTTTTTGGCAATTTGGTGTATTGTAGTATTTTTTGTGATTTATTAACCCCTTTTTCTTCTTTTCTCAAATGAAATTTTTTGATCATTTTTAATTAATGATTTTACAAAAATTTTCTTTTTTTTGATCAATTTTTATTAATTTTCCAGTTATCTTTTTTATCGATTTGATGTATTGTATTTTTTTGTGATTCTATTAATCATCCCCTTTATCTTCTTATCTCAAATTGAATCTTTTCGATATTTTTAATAATTTTATGTTTTTTCTCATTTTTTTGATCAATTTTCATCAATTCCTGAGTAATTTTATTTGCCGGTTTAATGCATCGTAATATTTTTTGTAATTTAATTTACCTTCTCTTTCTTCTTTTCGCAAATAACTCAGTATAATAAATTGAAATCCTCGAAAATTTGCATTTCAATGCATGACAAGGTCAAGTAAAATGGTACATTTTCTCTTGGTCGAGAATCCCCCCTCCCTCTCTACCGCTTCAACTCATTACTATTCTAAAATACAAAATGTAATACTAATCGGCGAATTGTATAAATGAAAAAAAAAAACATCGCAATTTCCAAAGCATTTCGTAGCATGTTCGGGCAAATTTCTCATTCAGAATGACTTTCGACCACGATACGTATGAAATAACGCGCGGAATTCTCGAGAGAAGTGAGGGCAATAAAATAGACACGTGACGAAATCAATCGATGACGTTAATTAATCGAACGATTATTTAATCGGAAGCCGTAAAATTGACGTAATAATCGGTCGATAGGGAATTGACAAAAGGGAATTTTAATTCGATGTATTTTTAGTATACTTCGTAAATGCGTCGTTTTCAAAGGGGATTCGGAATGTAAAAAAGGCATCGTAGTTATTAATCACGAATAGGAAATGAATGGATAAAAATACAAAGACGATTTCAAACAGTTGACGCCATTTTTCGACGAGAATGTTAATTACGATACGAAATTTTGTCTATCCATGGTTACACGTGACGTAGAACTTCGAAGGCCGAGTGTTAAAAATAAACGGAAAACTTATTTTTCGTAATTTGCAGAGGTTTTTTTAATCTATTTACTATGTTTTAGTTTAACGGACGATAACGGCCGAACCCACAGGAGATCGGTGGTCTGGGATACGACGCCGATCAAAAGCAAGTCAAAAGCCAGTCGCGTATATAAAGAGCACGAAGACAGCGGCGCTGCTTCGTTAGAGAGCACCTTCGGCGTACAAATCCCGAAGCTTAGAGCGTGCTTAAATGAAATCGAACAAATTGGTGGAATGTAAGTTGCCATTGGGAATTCGAGAAGAAGACGATACTGATAGTTATTTTTAGCGACAGGATGCAAATGCCGGAAGCGGAAGAAGAAGCGCAAACGCCTACGCTGGACGACGACGGCTTCGAGAGCTTGGACGGAAATGGTTCCTGCGATAGTAATAAAGAAGAACAAGATGTTAGTTTTACCGCCGAAGAATACGAGACGGTGAAAAACAGCCCCGTTCACGATTCCACCGATAACGGTCTAGTCATTGTTAAAAGCTGCCCTAAATATAAACAAGATATTAATTTAAGTACGTGTTGCAAGAGCACGCCTAGTTGTAATAAACACGATAAGCAGGCCGACGAATGCGTTAAAGTCACCTTAAACGAGGAGAGAAACGTCGCCAGTCGTAATTGTTCCTTTGAAATTAAATGCGTTCCTGTATGCCCGATGATGGATGAGTTCGGTAAGTTACACAGGAGCAATGCGAAGTGCTAACTGAAATTGTCGTTTATGTAGTTAATACGTTAAATTACACGATAAGTGTCATGATGATGATAACGAGTTTCCGATAATGTTAATGCGCGTTTATGTCGTTTTTTTTTCTCCTCGATGAATTCGTGCTTTGTAGAATTTCTGTTTTGATGTGAGGGAAATGCGCATTATCACGTTATCAGTGATTCCAAATGACGTAATGTTGATGGTATTTTTTGTTTTTTTTTTCAGGTACTAGTGATATGCAAGATGATGTCGCTGATGATAGCGATACCGACGCGAGCATCTCGGAGCCGATTTCTGAGAATTTAATCCCTAAAAAGGTGAGATTTTGGGGTAATTGGCAACGTCGCAGAGGAATAATATCTAATTAATGTTTTCATATTGATGAGGATGTTGTTTGAGATAATTGGAACGAAGTTTTGTTTTAAAAAAAATGAATTTTGAATGAAACTGGTTAAGAATTGAAAAAAAAACGCAAAATTGTGACAGAAAAGGTGCTCAAGACCCTTCAATACCAAAAACTAGATAAACGGAGGCACCAATTTGAAAATAAATGTTGAAAATTGTATTCTTACATTTTAAAAACCAAAATTTATACATTTTTCTTTATTTTAGAGCCTCTTATTGAATTTCCGAACCTGTTGAAAAACAACTGACTACTAAGATTTTAACGTAATCAGATTTTTGAATAAAACGAATTGAAAAATTGCTATTTGAATTTTTTTAGGTTTTTTGGAATTGTAGAAATTTCCATTTTAACGTTGTAAACAAAAACACACAATTTTTGGTTTTTTCAACAAATGCATTGATAATGTTTGAAAGCAATGTTTTTTTTTACAATTTTTTTCTGTAATTTTTCAAATTTTTAATTCATTGAAATCATTTTTTTTTTTAAGTTTTGCTGTAAAATTTTTTTTTGGACTGAATTAGCTACCTAGGAATATTTTTTTGGGAAAATTTTTGCTACAGAAGTTTTTGAAATTTGAAATAAAAACATTTTTTTTCAATGTTTTTTTTGTGTACAATTTTTTTGAATTTTTGAGTGTTTTACTATCAAAATATTTGAGCAAATTTCTAAAAAAATTTTAGTCCAAAAGTTGTAAAAAATTAAGAATGAAATAATTATTGTTTTAACTTTTTTTTGTATTTTCTCAATTTTTTTGATTTTTTGAAAAAATCCACATTTTTGAGTGTTTTACTATCAAAATATTTCTTATTTGAACAAATTTCTAAAAAAATTTTAGTCCAAAAGTTGTGGAAAAAATCCACATTTTTGAGTGTTTTATTGTCAAAATATTTCTTATTTGAGCAAATTTCTAAAAGAATTTTAGTTCAAAAGTTGTAAAAAATTAAAAATGAAATAATTATTGTTTTAACATTTTTTTTGTATTTCCTCAATTTTTTTGATTTTTTGAAAAATCCTCATTTCTAAGTGTTTTACTGTCAAAATATTATTTACTTAAGCAAATTTCTAAAAAATTCTTGGTTCAGAAATTGTTGAAAACTAAAAATGGAAAATTTTTTTTTCAAAGATTTTTTTTGTTTTTTAATTTTTTTAGTTTTCTAAAGAAATCTCATTTTTGAGTGTTTTATCATAAAAATCCCTTGTTTGAGCGAATTTCAAAAAAATTTTAAGTACGAAAGATGTTAAGAATTAAAAAGTGGAACATTATTTGTTTCGACATTTTTTTTGTGCCTCTTCGAATTTTTTAGTTTTTTTGAAAAATCCTCATTTTTGAGAATTCTTGTGGAAACTAGCGCCCATTGAATCACTTTTGAAAAAATTTTCGGTGCCAAAGTTGTTGAGAATCGAAAAGAAAACATTTCTCATGTCAACATTTTTTTATACCTCTTTAAATTATTTGATTTTTTTGGAAAAATTCTCATTTTTGAGAGTGGGAAAAAAGAGCGTTCAGTATATCAACGTTATTTTTTATCTTTTCAAATTTTTGAGATTTTGGGAAATTCTCTTTTGAAGAAAAAATCTTTTGAGTTGACAATTTCTTGGTATCAAAAATGGAAGTTGTTATGATGACTCTTCGGAACGATTTTTCATATATATTTTAATTTACCATCTCGGTCAAATTGACGAACACGATGTTGCTGAACGTGAATATAATCCTTTGTATTTTACAGCGCCTACTCACCAGACGAAGAGGATCGCAGCAGAATCTAAGCGTAAATATAAAAACCCTAGCCGAAAGTTCCTTTAATTCGTCGGGCGACGACAGCGAAGACGACGGCGCCACGTTATCTTCGCCGAACAGCTCCTGCCCGATGTTCACCGAGGCGACGACAAGCGCCGGCGAAGGTGTCGGGTTAACTACCAATAGCGAAGAATGCAGTTATTCTTCGGAAATCGACGGATCGGATAATCAAATCGCGGTCACTAGCGATAACAACGATCATCCCTTCGCTTGGGAAATGGAAATGGTAAATTTACGCTGAAACGGCGTAATTACGTATAAAGTAATAATTTTTCTCGTTTCGTAGATGCCAAACGTCATCCTTAGCCCGAGTTGCGCACCCGTCGGCAAAGGTATGGAAATTAAAATTACATTTTCGTTTACAACCTCGTGAGCCATAAGGTAAAAAGAGGCTGATAATAACGAAACCAACGAAATTTAAAAATTCGCGGTTGTTCGGTTTTGTGAGATTGTCCAAAATGGAAATATTCGCCGAGTGTACGTGTTTTTTTTAATGTCGATCTTGAAGAAGAGACGAATCGTTGGCGAATATTTCCAACGGAGACAATTTTTTTTTGTATTTTTTGTAGGTGTATTAGAGTGTGGGTACTATTAAGCAAAAATTAAATTAAAATTTCGCGAAAGAAACCCCCACCAAATTGAAGCTCTAAAGGGCATTGCGAACGTGAGTCTTGATCATTTCTCGATTTTTATTTTTAAGGATGATTTCGTTTCATTCGTCTAAGGTCGCGGTGTTTTATCGAAAGCGTCGCGAATACGTATTGATGTATTTTTATTTCGCAGTTAGTTGCACGATGTGGGAAAAGAAAGACGTGAAGAAAGCCAATCTGTCGGTTTTGGATATCAGCTCGGCCATTATTGCCAGAGTCGAAGCGATGCCGGAAAACGTCGATTATTTTTATATCGGTTGGTAATCCTGTCGTGAGATTATGAGATGTTGTATTAAATAAATGCTTTTTAGGTGTCGTCATGTCGATCGCCTTAGCGATGATACCGTCATTCAGTAGATTAGCAGATTCCCTTTATGATAGTTCCAGCAAAGGTAGCTCGTACTTCGGTATGGCATCCGGTAGATCGGATACGAAACTTATGATCGAACCGTATTGCCCGATTGGTAACCCGAATACTCATAGGATTATTAATTTTATCGTCGCGTTGTTCTATACAGCATTCGGATCTACTCTAAGGTACAAAATAATCGATTCATCGAAATCACAATATTTCAATTGGGTTTTCGTTTGCGCAGAGAAAACGTGGTCATATTTTTAGCCATGTTTGAACGATTTTGCCTGGCGGCCATATTTTTCTTCTTGTTAACGGTGGCCGAACGCACGTTCAAGCAGAGATTCCTATATGCCAAGTTTTTCTCGCATTTGACCTCGTTCAGAAGAGCCAAGAAATCCGAATTGCCGCATTTTAGATTAAACAAAGTCCGCAATATAAAAAGCTGGTTGTCAGTGAGGTCGTACTTGAAGGTAGGAGATATCGATGGTCGAAATATCGAATTTGATTATTTACCGTGTTTTTGGGTGATTACAGAAAAGAGGGCCGCAAAGATCAGTTGATGTTATTGTATCGACGGCGTTTTTGATAACTGTGATTTTATTGTCTTTCCTTAGCGTAGAACTTTTAAAAGTACGTTGAATCGACGAGCTTTGGAAAAATTTGATGGTATTTTGATGGTATTTTTTTTTTACCCAGGATTCCGAATATAATGTCGAAGCGGTTGGTTGGTGTATTGTTATTGGATTCTTTATGTTACGATTTATGACCTTAGGAACGAAAATTAATCGGAAATATCGTAATTTATCCACCATTATCACCGAACAAGTATGTCCAAAAAACCCACATGTTCGGGTAATATCGTAAATTTTCGGTTTTTAATTATGTTTTATATCCGCAGATTAATTTATATTTGCAAATCGAACAAAAACCCAATAAAAAGGAAGAACTAATGGTGGCAAATAGCGTTTTAAAACTAGCCGCTGATTTACTCAAGGTAAATATATTTCAACGAAGTGTAATGACACGTGATGATTTTGTAATTCATTTGTTACGTAGGAACTAGAAAGTCCATTCAAGATATCAGGATTATCAGCGAATCCGTATTTATACACGGTAACAAAGGTTGTCATGCTTTCGGCACTATCCGGCATTCTATCTGAATTATTAGGATTCAAATTGAAACTACACAAGATCAAGATTAAATAATGTCATGGAGACGACATTTTGGTGAATCGTCAATGCTGAAAGGGTAGTGATTCTCGTACCTGTAGATTGTTTTAGAAGACAATAATTCTTCGATGGAGTAATTTTAATTTCGATTGTTTTATTCGGTAGCGACAATATTATTGACAACGACGTTATATTCGCATTTCACATGTGCCATTTTTAATTTCTTTCTCACGATTTTTTTTTTAGTGAAGTAAATTCGCAGTGATTGAAACGCGTCTTTGTCTTAGAGATGTTCTCGATGTAATTGTAGTGTAAATTATTTTTTTTAGAAATTTTTGCCTAAAAGTGGTGTAATTCGATTGTAGTCTCGTTCATCGATTTCCATTTTTGAAATAGCGTTATATTCGACTTCAGTCGAGATTTTTCCATTATTTTTTAGTATATCGAATTGTATTTTCGACTTGAAAATGGTAACCTTAATTGTATTTTTTATGTGCAATTTTCTGTGATAATTGTACTGTGTTTATTTATTTTATTTGTTAGTCATTGTAACGGATCGATGTAATTTTTTTCATTTGTTATTTTTTTTTCGTGAAGTAGGCAAAAATTTGATCGTGTTTTTTTTATCGTCAGTTACCAATAAGGAAGAAAGGTAGGATTTACTTTATGCGATTTGCTGTGAATTTCATTTTTGGGGTGAATTTATTTTTGAATGTTCGATGTACGTATATGTGTTTGTAATGTGAAGCCTGAAGGTATAAATATAGATTTTATTTGAAATACGAGGTTTTGATTTCGTGTTTTTATCATTTATCGGCAGTTTCCTGACGCAGAAGTTCGTCTGACCTTTTAAGTATTAATTGAACGTAGCATGGATTTGGAGTGCAGAAGAATCAACTTAAAATATCTACTCGTGATATGTGAAAATATTTATTTAATGGAATGTAAAGCTAATAATAAAATAGCTGATAAAAGTCACACAAACAAACACACGAAAAAAAATTACAATATTGGAATATATTATAAAATATAATTAATGATTGGATTATATTTCGTAATTTCTAAATTTACTAATTACTTCACTGGCTGGTTGCCGTTCCCATTTAAAACCGCTTTTTGGTTTGCAATACACATTAGCACCACCTTCGGATGCTCGACGAGAAACAGTAGGAGCTTCCAAAAGATGACTAGAATTTTCTTTGTTTTCTGGTAACATACGATCTTTGGTATTCAATTTCGCCCAGTGCATGGACTGCGAATAAAAAACACGAAAAATTAGCGTGCAAACTAGAACGGAAGTTTTTGGTAATTCGTGATGATAAATGGGGATTTAATGGTACGTAAAAAGTAATTTAACGCGAAACGCTAAAAGCTACGGCTATTTTTATAACAAATCCTTAAGAATTTCCGTTTACTTACTTGATGTACGTGATCTTTCATGTCTTTCCAATTTTTATAACTAATGGATATACCGCTGTTGCGCCATTTATCGTAATTCTTACGTTGTTCTGGATCGCAAAGTGTTTCTTTGGCTTCCTAAATACATAAAGAATAACATGAGTAAAAGTTGATAAGTAGAAAAAAGTTATACGTACGTTCAATTTTTGAAATTGCAACTCGGCATCTTTCTTGCCTTCGTTTTTATCCGGATGGAATTGCAAAGCCCGGATTTTATATTCGGCGGTGATTTGCTCCACCTGAAAAATGATTGATTACGTTGAAAAACGAAATTGAAATTGGCTTTATCGGAGAAAATACAAAGGATTTGGAGAGTTATTTGATTGAATGAGTTTTCAACACGAATACCAACAAGATTGAATGTTTTTATCGAAAGAATCTTCGTTGTTACATGATTTCATTTTTATTTTTTTTTTACGTAAGTATGTATTCCCAAATTCTCTACCACGTTGGAGCGATAATTTGATGAGTTTTTAGACCGTGAAATAAAAGTTTTAATGGGAAGTGTTGGCGCTTAGGCGAGGATTGGTGAGATTTTATCAAGGCAATCGTTCAAGATGCCATAGGAAAAAGGTTGAAATGCATAATTCAAAGAACATAAGTGAAAAATGAAATGTTTTCAATTTATTACGCTAGATCGATTTTAAGTGGAAGAGGAAAATTTATTTGGAAGGAACCTATTTCGTTCATTATAATGCTATTTGATTTTAAAAATGAAGTAGGTATACATTTTTGATAGGTAGGTAGTTAGGTACTAGGTAATCAGGTATTGGTAATTCATTACCTAAACGAAATCAAAGAAAATTTTGAGTAATTAGGATTGATAAGGTAATAAGGTAGGTATCCAGCGAATTCAACCAAGTAGAACCACGAAGAGCCATTGTATAAATTATCAAATTCATGCAAAGTTTAAATGATATATCTAAAACAACACGAATTTCAGCATTTCTATGAAGAAATAACATAACAATTTCTCATTTTATTTATTTTTTCGTGAAAAAACAAATATTTCTGTTTCGAATCCACAACATAACAAGAAATGTCGCATTAGTGTTTTATAAAAGATTTGAATAATTATGATGGAATTTCCATTATCCGTCGTCAATCATTGTTAGGTATTGATAAAGATTAAAATTCTGAGAAATACGAAACACATCTTGCCTAATTATAAATCAGTGATGCGTTATCTTGTAATGTTTGTATGTACATAGTATAAATTGCAAACTAACATTAATGAATATTTTTTCGAAGGTTAGAGTTTGACGAGTGTTTCTCACGAACTTGAGATTTTATTATGATTCACTTCAGTGGTTATTGATTTTAAGAAGATTATGAGCTGAAATCAAGCTGAAATCAATGAGAATAAGAGTGCATCTAAAAATTTCAATAAATACATTCGAGGAAGGCATTATGCATTTATTGAAAAAATAATTCATTAAAAATGCAAAACTTAAAGGATTGGTTCAGAAAGTAAAAAGGAAAAATAAAGTGCAAAAGCGAAACGCATTATTGTATTATTTTGGTTCCAAACCTATATACGTGACCTTGAAATTTTACATTATTCTCAGGCCTCAATTTATTTCAAATTTCAAAATTAATGTAATAAATTACGATCAATTTTGATTTTGTAAAATTTAGCATTACAAAAAATCACAAAAATAAGTACGGCGACAATTCTGCAAATCTCATTGAAGACGATAAGAAAATTAGAGTACAACAAATGTAAATATTTTTTATTCATAAATTATGGCATTAAAAGAAGAAGTAATGTTACTACAGATTACCTTTTTTTCACCTTAATTAAAAAATATATACCAACTTGATAAACTTTACCATTTTGCGATAAAATTTGTCGAAAATAAACAAAAATCAAGATTCGTCCAATATTTACGACGCCATTATGAAATACAGTGTTGTAATTAAAAAAAATATCTCGACATATTTTTAATTCATCATACGTTGCGATTTCGTAGAAATTCTCTCGTTGAAAAAATCAACTAATTTATAAAACAATGAAAAAATTAAAAATAATTTCTAAAATTCGTCCTGATCAGAAAATCTTGGTTAAAAATAAATCAATGAAATGAGAAATTCGGAACTTTTTCAACCTCCAACAAATCACATTCCATTCGCATTTGTTATTGGTTCCCGCATACATGTTAAATTTTGTGTTATTTCGTTTATTTTCACATATTTTTCTTCAAAATTTTCATGTTCGTGTCGTTCGTTTCTCGTTTGTTATTTTAAGTCGAAGTTAATTCAAATAGAATAATATTATCTTTGAAAATTATGTAATTATTGAAACCATCTCGCTTCGTAGTTTACCGTGTTGAAAGTTAACCAAGTTATATCGTTCACTTAAGCTGTAAAAGTACGTATATCTTCAGTAACACTGTAGCAAATAATGTAATAAAAATGTAACAAATCGAACTAGAATTTCACACATGGTTATGCTTTGTTCTAACGAACCATTACTAATGATATGAAAACTGGTATACTCTATCAAGTGACTTTATGGCACTTTCATCTCGAGACCACTCATAGTTGAAAAAAAGACCTTGTTATATTACATTCCCATATTAATTCAAACGTCCGTATTATTTTGGTAATTTTATCTATTTAATTTCAGCGATTAGATTCATCGAATTTTTGGATAGATAATCGCAGAAAGTAGATATATCCCAAGGTAAAATCAAACTCACCGTCGAAGATTCATCGCATCCCAAAATTGTATAGTAGTCGTCTTGCTCTTTGTTGAAATTCAAAATTGCATCAACGGACGTGCTCATTTTGGAAATTTAAAATATTCACTGTGAAAAATACGCGTCAACAATACTGATAAGATAGAATAATCGCACACGTAAAAAAAGGTGATGAAACGGTGGCGAGTTTCTGTGTATTATGTAACGTTAGCGACCAGTTGATATTATTCTCC
>QBDW01001035.1:0-10736 GCA_003261595.1 Maconellicoccus hirsutus
TTAACATTTTTCTAAAAAAGAACTCGTTAAATTTCTCCGAGATATATCCTTCGAAGATATTTCCTTCCGAGGTAAATGCAACTATCATTTATGATCCGCACCCATAAAACTCTCGAACAAATAAAAGTTGACATACTTGAAAGAAAAATACATCTTCATTAAAAGTAACACCCCATCAACACGCCATTAGAATGTTCTTTCCGTAAGAAAATTTTCGCATAGGCTTGATAATTTAAAAGCCACCACTGGAGATATTCTTTACCACGAGTAACGTCAAACCGCACCATATCGTATTACAAATATGTAATGAATTAGGAGAATTCCCCAGCACACTGAGCCTTCTAACGAAAGATGTAGGATAGAATAAACATTAGAATTATTTGGATAATGTATATGAAAGGTTGCAGGTAAATTCGTCGTGCTATTCTTGATGGTAAGGTAATTGCGGTCGTTTATACAAGATTCAAGAACGAACCGCCGGAGCAGTACAAAGTGTAGCTATGCTTTTAAAACTCCAAAAAGGTAATCTATTATTATGGGGGATGAATTTAGTTGCTTGTTTCGCGGTAAACAAGTAAGGGTTTAGGGGTTTAGAAATTTCTACGATACTGAAATATGTGTTTTTTGTGATGTATTTATTTTTCGATTAAAATGCTGCAGTAAAGCTCTGATCATATCTCGAGGGAATGGAAGGATGAAATCCTGAAGTGATTTTGATTTCGATTGAGGTAACGTTGAAGGGAATAATTTATAAATCGAGACCATCTTGTGGGGCTGATTGTTCACACGAGGATAAGATAAATTTCACACCTCCTTTGAAAAAACGAACAAATAACGATGAGTGAATTTCACTTGAACAATATCCTTCTAAATGCTCTTCGGAAATCTTTATTAAAAATAGTGTATATAACCGGATTCAAAGCCGAATTCATATAACCTAACCAGAATGCGCTTGCAAAAGCGATGTGAGGTATGTGGCAATCACAAATCGGAGTTAAAATATAAAGCAAAAAAAATGGTAACCAGCACAATATGAAAGAACCCATAATTAACCCTAATATTAACGTTGCTCTTTTTTCTTTCTTTCTAGCGATTCGTCTTTTCTCGCGTTCAGGATCGCGAGGCTTCTGCGGTTTAACCTTTTGTATTTCTTGTCCGCTACTAGCCAGTTTACCCATATCGATCATTTCGCGTTTAGCTTTCGACGTTCCTTTACGGAATATTGGTTTGCACAGCCTCAAACGGAGCGGTTTGACAGAAACGCATTTCTGTATAACGCCCGAATCGGACGACGACGGATCGAATTCGCTAACAAGATCGGTATCGATACCGACGCTCGGTGCTCTACATCGATTCATGACCGTTACGTCGCCATTTATCGATAATGTCGATCCGCGAAAGGAACTATTTAAAGGAGGTTTACAAGTACTGAATACCTTCAACGTATCTTTACCGCATATATCACGATGATCGGTAGGCGCGTCCATATTGTCGCTGGTGCTAGCGTCGCTAGCGTAATCACACGTTACTATTGGTATGCTAGTGGGTCGCGGCTCGATCGTTATTGACATGGGGGAATTGTTATTTGAATTGGTGTCGATTGGTACGGATATCGTTGGACCTTGCGGCGTCGTTATACAGCTTGGCGTTTTGCGCTGCAGCGACGTTGCTGATCCGCCTTTATCCGAGTTTTTGGCGCTTGGTCGCGTCTGCGGTTTTCGTATGCCTCGACGAGCTCGCGCCTTCGCTGCGAAATATATCCTTATGTATACGAACACCATGATGCAGCTTGGGATGTAGAACGAGCCAAGGGCTGAATACACCACGTAGCCTAGGTCTTTGCTTAGCTGTAACAGAAATTGAAACAGGGGGTTAGTGAGATCATCGATATTGAAATTGGGTAACTTTTTATTAGCTAATATATTTTGGTAAATGGAGGATCGAGTGTGATATCATTTCAAGATTCCTGTTCTTTGGTTTAACACAGACACTAATATCCATTTTATCGAAGTCTTCTTTATATCCATCTACAAACGCTAATCTTTCATTATTTGACACGTTTGGTCTTGATCTCAATTATCTATCTTGTCTTTTTTGTTCTATTTCACACATGATCACGTGATCATCTTTTGCTATTCTCATTTCTTTGTTCTTTACCATTAAAATGGCTGAACTTCCTCATGTTACAGATCGTCATAAAACCCAGAAAATTTGGCCGAGAACAAAGAATCAAACGAGTATATAAAGAAGCTAGTGAGTATAGTGGGGATTAGTTTCAGTTGATCAGTTCGCGAGTTCAGATGTAGTCAAGCTTACAAGAGAACCACTTGAGGTGTGCGGCTGGGATCCGAATGGGAGTTGGATTTTTGGAAAGAGCATGTCAAAAAACACCCAAAAACAAAATTTTAGCTGCCCAAGTTGACTTTTTGATTTTTGGCGAATTTTTGAGATTTGAGAATTACAAAATCTCAATTGAAAATAAAGAATTAAAAAAAAAGGTCGAAAAATAATTTTAATTACGCAAAAAATGTTTTCCCCTTAATTCGAACCCGCTGAATCCGAAAATCGCATCGATGAGCCGTTCTGTAGCCTCCAGTGCGATTTTCATTTTTCTCCAGGAACTTTGAAATGCTCCCGAAGGTGTTCATTTGTGATTGGGCAGCTAAAAACTTGGCTCTCTCTTATTTCCAACCTACCAAACCGACTTGACTATATTTCTGGGAAATTCCAGCCGGACACCTCGAATGGATTTTCCTGGACCAGTTTTTTCATGGCAAAGTATTACGAATTGAAAAAAAATCCGGCCACGCATATCGGAATCAACCGAAAAATAGTTTTCACCCTAATTCGAACCCGCTGAATCCAAATATCGCATCAGCAAGCCATTTTGGAGCATTTTAACTTCCTGGAGGAAAATGAAAATCGCGCTGGAGGTTCCAGAACGGCTCACCGATGCGTTTTTCAGAGTCAGCGGGTTCGAATTAGGAGGAAAACATTTCTTGCGCGATTTAAAATTATTTTTCGATTTTTTTTCAATTCTTTATTTTTAATCGAAATTTTGTAATTTTTAAATTTCAAAAATCAAACAGTCAACTAGGGCTGCTAAATTTTGGTTTTGGATTTTTTTGACATGTTCTTTCCAAAAATCCAACTCCCGTTCAAATCCGAGCCAGACACTTCGACTAGTTCCTTTGTCAGTTGAATTTAATTACAACTCGCGTTATGAAATTGTATATGAAATAGTACAACTCTGAGAGTGTCCCTACCAAAAAGAACCCAACATTTACGGTTTCACTCTCCAAGTTGAAATTAAAATCACATCAAATTTACAAATAACAAAGTATAGAAAATCAATTACGCGTAAATCAAACCCCATCCCCCCAAAAGTATCTCGTATCCTTTCCACAAGAAGTTAATTAGTTCCCTTATCAATTTCAATTCAAGAAACCAACTAATTTCAGAATTCCCCGGTATGTTATTTTTCCTCGGTGAAAAAAGTCATCTCCAGCGAAAGATAATATTTGATAACTCAGCGAAGCGTTTCAAAGGACATGTTTGAGTACTTTTCACGGTGTAATTCACCTTGAAAAACATCACATGTACATAGACGTACCCCATTAAATTGTCACCTTTGCACGATCCACGCAATCTCTTCGGTAAATTATTAATTTCAAAAAGCACCAAAGTCGCGGTAAACGTGGCAAGTAAAAAATTCAAGCTTAAGTGCTAAATTGATTCACAGCGTCACGTAACATTTACGCATATATCCCTTTTAACATGTATCTTTAAATTTGTTTCACCAAAGCCCATAAGAAAAAGCAGTCAAAGTTAATACGAAAAAAAGCTTACCCCGAAGATAACCGAATTTTTTGCATGACTGCATTTTATTTTTATTTTTTTTTGTATCACATTCGAGCATTACAGAAAATGACGAAGAATATTACGGCGTTTCGCATACGCGGCTTTTTTCATTGCCGGTTTACGATCGAATACCAACGGTGAAAAATCGATTTTCGCGTAACTTGTCGCTCGACTAAAATAAATTATAACTTCGCGGTTAGCATTTAATTTAAATGCTTCGTGATACAAATCATTATGAATACCGTAATAAATAACGTTACGTTGTTTTTAAAACGTATATTCGGTCACGAATTTTCGCCGCATTTTTCATCGCGTTTATTTTCGTCAATTATTCATGTACGTTTCATCTGTCCACCGTAGATAGGTGATATGTGATCGGGTGTTTTGTATAAATGAACGAATTCGTATCGGTATAAATCCCTATTAAATCGGCTACACGGTGGAATTACGCTCAACCGATGGTTCGGTGAGATCGGAATTTCTCGTAAAATTATTGCTTTACTAATTGAAAAAACTACTTGATGCAGGTAGTAGCCCTGAGGAGAAGTAACATGTTTCAAAAGATCTGGGTAAAAATTGAAAAAAACTGCATAGCTCTACCTCCGAGTTTCTTTCATCCGAAAGTCACGAAGGGATATAGAAAAGCTGCATTTTGGATCACTTTTGGGAGAATTGAAATTCCCACTGAAGCTGCACTTTGTTACTTTTTAGGAAAAACGAAGAAACCACATTTTTGAAGGAACTACCTGCGCCATCAATCTTTCGAGGCACTTCGTGCAAGTAATTAAAGACTTTAATTTTTTAATATTTCCATAAAAAATACACAAAAAGAGAAAACTTGAGCTAATTTATCACGTATTTAAAGTAAGTTACGAAAAAAACATCGCATGAAAAAGCATTACAAATAAAATTTCAACGTAATTCTTAAAATATTAAAAACATGGGTAAAATTTAAATTCAATTTTTTCCCACACACGTGACATGTTTTTTTTTTTTTGAAAAATAACGCAAAAATTTCACCTACACGCAATATACGTAAAACGATGTAAGAAATTTCAAAATGTTGTAATACCTTAAATATTAAATGTGGGCGAAATTTTCGCATGACATTATAAATACCTTACAGTCTGTGATGTGAAATGCTCATTCACTCCTACTTGAAAAAAAAATACTTGCATGATTTAAAGCTTGAAAAAATATTTCACAAATGGAATTCACTGAAAATTTTATGGCGGCAATTTTTTCAAAAATTTGTTCGCGTTCGGTGTATGAAATTTTCAAACACGTGGCTAAAATTTTTATTACTCTTTGTAAACTCATCGGGGATTTTCAATGCTTCGTGGAAAAACTGCAGGAGAAAATGATGAAATTTACAGATTTATGTTATTTTGTAATCGAATTTTTCGAATATATTTTTCCAACGTTAATTACGTGAAATCATAGGCTGCAAAATAGCTTCTGATTAAATGGCAACGTCAGAGCGATGACCTTCTGGCGTCAAGTGATAAGGAAGCCAGCTTGAGAACTTTAATGGTGGTACAAGAAAATTACACTCGAATGAAATCTAAAATACGGATCATTGACTATGACGTACCCGAATACACCGCTTAGCAAAAGCTCCCACAGCCCGATGGCTCCAATATCGTCTTTGAAAAGGATATTAATGCGTTATGTACTCTCACAATAGCATTCACCTTGAAGCTCCGAAACCGTATGAACCCCCCAGGCCTTCAGAGGAAAAGAAAAACATGGAACTAGTAAAACCTGAAATCTCATCAATTGAGATGACTACTCGAGGCTCATCTAAATTCACGAGATCAAAGGCAACGTTTCATTTGCGCTCAAAACTTCTTCCCTGATTTTGTTTCATTTTTAGTTCCAATTTTATATTTTGGGTAAAATCTGCCCTATAAACTCGCTCAACTTTCCTTCGGAGAGTACACGAATAGAAAAAAATATCGCAGTGACGCACGTAAAAACAAAACTACTCCGAAGATGGTAAAGCTCGAGGCATTTTTTTAAAAACCACAAAACAAAAAAGAAAAAAAACCCCTCGACAAATGCCAACGACCTATCAAAAATTAATAAGATTTTTTCCACACGCTGCGAGTATTAAGAAAAGAAGAGCTTGGTTTTCTTAATGCGATTAAAAACTTGAGGCTTAGGAACGGCATAAGGATAACAAAAAGTGGCATAAAAGTTGGCGCGTGAAGTGCTTAAAATTTTCGACTAACTAAATTAACGGACTATTAATTAATAAACGGAGTATAACGAGGCCTTTGTTTTGCAAAGAGTTGAAAGTTGAATATTAAATAAAATAACGTATATTGAGCCTTCTCGCAACGGGAAACCTTCGTTATACCGCAATGAACCATTGTCTCAGTTACAAATCTGATTTAAACTTGACCATTGTTGTTTTGTTTTAATGCGGTTAACAATCGTACTTTAAACTATTATGAGTGATGTTTATAATAGCCCGCGAATTATATCTTCGTTTCATAAACCATTTAGAACGTAAAGTAACCGTGATAAAATTAACAATGAATGAATTGGCTTTTGTCGAGTATTTTCTCAACTTCTTTATTACGACGGATACGCTTAGGCGCGATGTACAGACTCGGGACGTGCATTCCGTCTGAAAATGGCGTGCGATTTTAATTTTAAAACTTTCAGCAAAGACTAGTTTTTAATTTTTCCAGACTCTTAGGTCTTTGTTGGTTAATTGCGAAAGTGTAATAAAACTTTAAAAACCTTAATTAAAGGTTTCAACTGCGTAGTTCATAGAGCATTTGATGAACAAAGTTCATCGTGGCCCCCCTCGTCGCACTTTTATCATTTTATTCATTCGGCTAAAATTAAAAGATTAACTGCGTCTTGAGTTACTCTTGTTTTTTTGCGCTTTGATTTTCTCTTTTTACAAGGAACCGTAGTAATTGAAAAATTTTCGCGAGTTTGAAACTTACCATTGTCGAATTTAATTTAAAACCTTGAGCATATCGATGTACCTTTGAGCGATCGCGTTGAATACCATGTGAAAAGTATTTACTAAAT
Organism: Maconellicoccus hirsutus; assembly: GCA_003261595.1. NCBI lineage: Eukaryota > Metazoa > Arthropoda > Insecta > Hemiptera > Pseudococcidae > Maconellicoccus > Maconellicoccus hirsutus. The sequence continues at coordinate 6,913 of QBDW01001035.1, forward strand.
GAGTTCCATCAAAAGTATATCTTAACTCTTTATTTTTTAATTTCACCGCTTTTCAAAAAGCTTAATTATCTTTTTATTTGAAAATGTTCGAAATTAACTTTTTCACAAAGGTGTATTCCTTAATTATGCCATATCTCTTGAACGGGATTAGAATGGTAACATTTAATCACGTTTAAGCATAGCGTGGTATTTTCTAATATATCGTGTCCTCGGGGATTCCACAATCTATGTACCTATTTGTGTTATTACACGTATTGAGAAAAAGCCCTTGAGAATCGTACAAAAGGTATAAGCATCGTGAAACCTACAATACTACGTCGTTGATGCCCAAAGTAAAGAACACCTTAATTACGTGCAACTTTCAAAAATAAATTTATCAAAAGATCGAGTAATTTTTATCGACGACAGAAGGCGGAATTTCATCACGCATAAATTCAACCTTTTCGAATGCGACTTTTTTAGCAGCCTGGTTTTATAAAAGAAAAGATACGACGTGAATTCGCTGTAAATCAAAATTTCACTTTGATCAGCTTCTGTTGGAAGAAAAAATTAACCAAATGTTTTTCATTCAGGAATTTCATCGTCATAAAGGTAAGTGAGAATAGTGAAATTGGCCGTAGCCTCGAAAACACCAAATTTTCCAAAACAATGGAAATATACGACACCCAAATGAACCAGAATTAAAACTCCGAAGTCCGAACGTACCACTTCAAGAATAATAAATACACGGATATCTGCTTTCTAGGGATATGTGCTGAGACATCAATGTCGACTGAGTGGAAAACTTTTTTGGACTTGGGAATTTATACACACCTCAGTCAAACCCCATAGAGAGAGTTATGCGCACTATTACAGAATGCCTTCGTATATACTGTAAAAATACGCATCGAATATGGCCTAATTACGTCACTGATATCGAGAAAACAATTAACTGTACCCCTCATTCAACCACAGGAGGGCTACCATGCAAAATATTAAAGACATAGGCATGTGATTACTATAAAGCATCGTTATCTCAAAAAAAATACAAAAATTGGCAATCGAAGCAGTAAAAAAATTTCATGAATCAGCAGTGAAACGAAGGGATAAATGGAACGAGTGCACCTGCAGGAAAGTGATTCTCAACAAGGGAGATAGCATTCTAGTAAAAGCCCATGTACTTATCAATAAAAAAAAGGGAATATCATCGAAACTCTCTCCTCAATGGGAAGGACCCTTTAAGCTGATTACCAAAAACACAACCAGAAATTCGTATTTAGTCCAGCGTCCAGATGGACCAAAATGATATAATATCAGAGATATTAAATTGTACTTGGAACAGTAATTTTTTTTTTGTTTTTTTTTATCTTTTTTCTTTTTTGCCTTTTGTATTCTGTTGTACAAAGGGTGTGTGAGTATTTATTGAAGACGCTTTACTTTAAAATTCAAAACTTTGGCAAACTAATTTTTTTTTATTCAAAAATGGAAGGGAGGTCAATTTGGAAAATCAAAATCTCTCTTTCTAGTCTTTAAAAAAAAAAAGTTGATCATACTCGTGAAAACTTTCAGGATATGCCAACTTTGGGGGGGGGGTAGGTATTACAATAAATAATGTATTGTACACTTTGCTTTTTAATTTTATCAGTGGGAAAGAATAAGTTTTCAAAAATGCTGGTTTAAAGATCCGCTACTACATGAATGGTTGGAAGAAAAAATTGTGAATGGAGTAACTGCAGCCTTCTGCAAATACTGTAATTCATCATTGAACTCAAAACACAGTGATTTAGTAAGCCGTAGTGGCACTACAAAACACAAACGTTTTTGTACTGTAGTAGCATCTACTAAACCATTGGAAACTGTTGGTCCAAGTACTTTTAATGTAGAGCTTGCCTGGCAAGAGTGTAGAGATAGACTCTTCATTTCCGCTCACAACTCTATGCTCGCTTCTGACCACCTAACGTCGATCTTAAAGCATCACACTCTTGAATTAAAATTGTGCAGAACGAAATGTACTAGTATTGTGAAAAATATTTTGGCGCGATATTTTTTAGATGAACTGATTGACGATATAAAAGCTGGCCCTGGTAACAATAGCGTATTATTGAATGAGTCCACAGATAGAAGCAGTATTAAATTTCTCGGCCTTGGTGTTATGTATTTCAGTGCCAGTGAAAATTCGTTATGTTTTTGTGTTAGAATTGTTTTTGGTTTCTCTTTTAAAATATTTATAGATTTTTTCAAGTTTCCACTTGGAAACTGCGAAGTTAATGTTAGCATCAATGGCAACACTGCATTGCTACTGTTGCACATGAACCCCAGAACGTATCTCAAAAAACAAGAATAAGTCTGCTGTTCTGGAAATGGACGAGCGGATCAAATTCGCAGATGAGCCACAAATAAAATTGCTCAATTTCACGGCCAATCAAAACAAAAACCATTTATTTTTCTGTTGTCTGTTATTATTAGTTCCTGAGCAAGGATTTGGCGGTAATTGTGCATAATATTCTTTATTTACTTTGACATATTTTCATCCTTTAAGGACTCTGTTACCATGTCCCTCCATCAGTGAAAAATGTGTGATATCAGAAGTCCTGCAGAAGCCGAGCACAGGTGAAAGGCGAGAATTTCTGAATATAATTAATTTTGTTAATGGTGAAGAACATTCCTACACATGAATTTATTAATAGTTTTCGTTGTTTCTTATTTAGAATTTCAAATAAACTCTAATTCAAATTTTCGTTCATTTGTAGTTAATAGTTTATTCTTTTAGATAATGAAAGATGACAAAAAAAATACGAAGGCAACACAAGCATTGATAACATATTAAAACACTTCTAATTGGCTGTAAAATGTAGCAATTCATTGGTGGCTCATCTGTGAGCTCGATCCCATCGTGAAAATGGTACATTCGGCGGAGTTGTAATTCTGCTTCGTTTTTGGACGTACATTTCTATTGTTTTTAAAAATTTGGTACTTTCGGTGGCATGACCGTGAAATTTAGGTCGAGGAAGGTACCCCTTCATCTTTCTGTTAAGCAAAAAGAATGATCTAGATTTCAGTGACTCTTCTATGCCAATAAATATACCACTTTGGTGTTTAACATCATCGAGACGATTTTTCGAAACATCCTGTTACATTTAAAGACATAATCGTCTTCTGCGAAGTATCTGAATGAAAGTATCGAAAGGAAAAAAAAATATGACGAATGTACACGGCCTAATTCAACGCGGAAAAAATTTAATCGAGCTTCGTAGACGTTTTATAATGATCGACACGACGGGTAAAAACTAAAAGAGACATTTTTAAGCTGGATATTTCATTGTCACGGGTGTAATTAGCCGTGATTAATGGAAACGTAGCTCACGATATCATGTAAATTACCGAAATACAATGTGCAAACACATCTGCGACATTATGGCGGATCAGGCTTCGCCATAGTGATACCTTCTCACACATCTGTTAACGTTTCTTGGGGTTGTGAAATTAGTTGATGGTTTTCTCTTGGCGTTATACACGATACCGTATACCCATTTACCTATTACAATTTTGTATCCTTTTACCTCAAAGCTTTAAAATGCTGCGTTATTAATCTTCTTGTCTGGGGGAATTTCCTATTCGATGCATAGTTTACAACTTACATATACTCGCAACACGATAATTATTAGCTACGCTTAACGTCGAGTTTAACGCCGCGTGTTTGTGGAAGTTGTGATAGGATTTTGTATTATTTCACGTATTTCCTCAATTTCTCCGATGTATTCATTTATCAACATTAAAATCGCGGTTTTTCTTGTAAACCGTTATCTTACGACCTCCGAGTATGTAGTGCATTCGACACGTTCATA
>QBDW01001038.1:0-82857 GCA_003261595.1 Maconellicoccus hirsutus
ACGTATTCCCCTTACCGCACCTTTTGACACGCACTACAGTCCACCAACTTCGCTTAGTGAAATATCCAGATATAGTTAGTACGTCCGTGGCTCCACACAACAATAAAACGTAATTCCAGCTGTTACCATTGAAACCATATTTTTTTACAAATCCGGAAATTTGCTACATCATAACTAAATTAAAAACCAATAACGCATCCGCTTCGACTTCGACTTTCTACCATTAAAAGTAGTTAAATTGCAGCTACTCGGTAACAGAATTTCTCTAATTGAATAAATGCGAAATACTTGTAATTAAAATCATAAAATACAAAATAATTTATTCAACAGGAAGAAGATTTCCATTTCTCCTTTAATTTTTTTATGTAAAGAAACACAAACACCTACAACACGGGAAATTCATTTATTTGAGTGTTTCATAAAGTGGACTAAACTCTTCTCAATTCTTTCTTAATATAATTAATTCAAAAATGGTACTTCTATTAGTGGTTGCAACTTTCGTGACAATTTTTCTATCAATACGTCGTGTTTATTTCCGGAGACACCAACGATACTACGAATTACTGAAACAATTTCCTTCGCCGCCGACATATCCATTCATCGGAAACTTGAAACCGTCTCACTTCGTATCCGATGGTAATTTGAAATCTTCTTCGTAACGAAATGATGCCATGAACAATAACGAATACTTTTCCACAATAGATTTCTTGAAGACTTTCGAAGAACTGCTGAAGTCTCATGATCGACTGGTGTACTGGATCGGTCCGAAACCTATCTTGTTACTGAAGAACTTCGATGATATTTCGGTAAGTAGTAGATACCGACAATATCTTCTTTTTGTTTATTTTCTATGATTTTTGCACCCTACTTGCAGACAATTTTGCACCAAAATTCAGACCGTAACTTTTTCGGACTTGGAAATCAATGGTTCGGGGAGGGATTAGTGACCAACAGATGTAAAAAATGTTGACTTTAATGAAAAATCCAATTACTCGATGTCATTAACAGTGATTACTCTTAGATGCGGAATGGAAGAAATCGAAGAAACTCTTAACTCCAGCTTTTTCATCGGAAATGCTCTTCAAGTATTGCGACGTATTCAATAGGAAATCTTCCGCTTTAGTGCAGCAACTAAAATCGTTTGCTGGTTCTGGTGAAGAAATAGATATCCATGAATATGTGATGAACACCAACGTAGAGGTGATTTTAGGTACATCTACGTATGCGACATCAAGTAATCAAATTTTCCGTTGATTTCCAATAACGGTGAATGTTTCAGAAAACGTAATGGGAGTTTCGACAGAGAAGAGCGGAAAAGAAGTAAAAGGATTCGGAGTCGCCTTAGAACAGTAAACTTAATCGCTCACAATTGTAATTTTCCTTCAAATAATATCCAACAAATTGCAGTGGTATTCAAGATGTGTTAAAACGTCACGTGTCGCCTTGGTTATATCCGCACATAATTTATTCCACATATTTGAAGTTATCGGGGAGAATGAAATTTGTTGAAACACTTAAACGTTTACCCGAGGAGGTAAATAACCAGAGTTTTTCTTAAATTGATATTTTCTAAAGGAAGAGTTTGACGAAACCAAACTTCCCATTATTATCTACCCAAATGCATCTAAACAGATGTTTTCAGGTCGTGAAAGAAACCATAATCAAAGTCAATAACGATACATGTAGTACGGAAAATGGTATATTATACTCGTACATCAATAACAACCGCGTTACAAGTTCAAAGCACAATTCTTACACGCTTGCATTATTATAGTCGATTCCTCAAAATGCGTAGTCGATTTATTGATCAAAGCCCGCCACCAAGACTCCTGCTTCACCGAAACACGCCTGAGAGACGAACTACTACAAGTGATCAGCACGGTAAGCACAGAATCATTACTAAATTCAAATTACACTCCTTGACAAATCACTCCCACATACGTCATTCTTTACTCAGGGAAGTGAAACGTCGGCATTGAACGTCTCCTTCACTCTACTCATGTTGGCAATACATCAGGACATTCAGGTATGCAACTCTTATCGCTTCCATAACACCAAAAACGACTGCTACATTATCTTACAGCAAAAAGTATACGAAGAGATAACTCAACTTGTCGGTGAACACGAAGAGTTCACCTCAGATCATCTATTCAATCATTTGAAATACTTAGAGCAATGCATCAGAGAAACCCTCAGAATGTTCAATCCTGCTGCCGCAATATTAAGGCAAACGCAGAAAGAACATGTATTAAAAGGTATCTTTCAAATTTTAGCGGATAAGAGATATTCCAGCATTAAAAAACACACGATCCTACATCCAGATAATACAATAGTACCTGCCGATTTATCCATCGGTATTGTTTTTCACCTGGCTCACCGCGACACCGCGTTATACGAAAATCCGCACAAATGGAATCCTGAAAATTTTAGTACACAAGCTATAGCCAGCCGTCCAAAAGGAAGTGATCTGAATTTCAGCATTGGACCAAGATCTTGCATAGGTAGTAAGACATCAAGTATAATATACTTTAAGGAAAACACCTGACTGTCCTCTTTATGGTTTCTTTGCAGGAACTAAATACGCTATTTTGTCGAATAAATCGCAAATCGCGCAAATCATACATAATTACCATTTATCCACCAGTATAAAGGAGCTGAAGCCCGAATATTTGAAAATGGATATAAGTATTAGAAGCAAAGTAGGATTTCCAATTCGACTCACACACAGGAAGAAAACTCGTCCAGAAAATATATAAATTTCATGTTTCCATTGAGCAGAAAATTTTAAAAACATACTTCAGCAAAAGCAAAAATAAACGTATTTCTTGTCATGAAAATGTTGGATATAAATAACGCAAACGTACATTATTTCATCACTTCCGCTACTCCTCACACTATGAAACGATGACAGTGTTGTATACATTCTTCAAGATCCGCCAATCAAGGGACACCGCATACCCTCATTTTGTCAGATTCCATTCGCATTCATTCTTCATTACAGACGCATACTCGCTTCGCTAAAAATTATATCCGCTCAAAAGGGGTTCTCTGATTTGTTAAAACAGGATTACGCACGATCATAGTAAATGCACACACAAAAACCTCACGAATGTTGCATAGGAATGCGCACGTTGAAATGTAAGGAAAGCGCACAAACTTGAAACATGTAATATACGAAGAAGTGTCGTTTGTAATGGAATGAAATTTTTAATTACATAAAGCATTTCTAAAACACGGCAGACGATAGCGATTCATACTTAATTGTACTTAAAAAAAAAGATCAAATCAATTTTTTTAAGTTTGAAATCGCGATATGAACCCATTGAAAACTTGGCTTGATGGTGATATTTTTTTCCCCATTTTTGAACATTTTTCATTTTTAAGGAGTTTTTCTCCATATTTTTCCTTTTTGTTTAAACATTCTTTTTAAATTTTTTTTTCTAGGACATTTTTGAACATTTTAACATTTAAAACCAAGAACGAATTTCTAATTTTTTGTCTAAGAAATCTGGCTTCAACCCTCAATTCGCAATTTGACGAAATCTCCCTTAGTGCGCTTTCTTTACATTTTAATGTGCGCAATCCTATGGCAGCCCTTCGATATACTATACGACTTGGTATCATTGCCACCCGCCGCGTATCCAAACGTTGAATGGTTAACATCACGAACTATCTGAATGCCTGTAAGAGGTTCTTCAGGAAATGTGTTTACTTCGACGTCCATATCATAACTGTCTGAATTTCTGGTCCGACTGCTTCCAGAAAATCCAAACGTTGAGTGTGTACCGACACTAACAACTGTCTGCGAGAGGTTCTTTAGGAGATGCTTCCTCTTCCGCTCGGAATCCAAAAAAAATTGCATTCATTTTCGTTTTAATCTCACTCGACACCAATCCCAATTTTCCTCATAACGAATGACGAATTCATCAACTTCCAATGTGAGTTATACGACCATTTCGTCAGCGCAATACTAGTAGAATGGAGCTTTAATTTGTATGAGAGACGCTGAGGGTGTTTACTAAGAAACTATTATTTCGCCGAAATATTTTTCCTTATCACCAGGATACTATGAATTATGGTCAAAACAATTAACTCTTGAAGAGGTATTTTTCATTATAAAAACATAAAAATAAAATTAATTCAGAAAACGTGTTCACTAGCTCATCTTTCCCAAAAATAACGTCATTTCATAACAATTTTGATCACTTTATATGTACATAACTAAAATTTTTACATACAAAAACCGTCCGAAGGTTACTTCTTCTGCACTTACAATAAATTACAAAAAACTAGTTCCCAAACACATATTACTTCGTACTCAATGCCAACGACTCGAAGTTTATACCACTCAAAGCGACATCAGCAATAAAATTAATACAATAAGAAAAACGAGCATTTGGTAAAATCGCGAGTTTATTTTCCAACATCGAAGAGACTTTTTTCAAAATATGGGTTTAATAATAACAATAACGTGTGTAATCGTTGTGACAATTCTTTGCAAATACGTTTACAAGAAGAAAAATCAAAGATTTTACAGATTGTTGGAACAGTTTCCTTCGAATCCAACATATCCGTTGATTGGAAACATAAGACTACCTCACCTTTCGCTAGATGGTAATTTGCAAAACCTTGCCAAAGTGTTATTTTTAATGACGTTTAGATAAAATGAGTGATACAAAACATTTATTAGCATTCCGAGAAAATGTAGCAAACTTGATGGAATCCACCAATCGCTTGATATTTTGGCTCGGTCCGAAAGCGTTTTTACTTTTGAAAAACCATAATGATATTTCAGTAAGTATACTTTATATTTTTACCATACATTTCACATCGAACATCCTTTTCAGGCAGTTTCAAATCAATGTCAAAATCGTGAAGTATTTGGACTAATGGATGAATGGGGTGGATTGGGAATAGCGACCGCCCCAGGTGAACCATTAATTCAACTTTAAAATATTGGGTACATTATAGTGCGAAATTTCTAACCGATCATTTACAGAGGAGGAATGGAAAAAATCGAGAAAACTTCTAACGCCTGCTTTCAGTTCGCAAATGCTTCGTAAATACCTCGAAGTGTTCAAAAGGAATTCTTTAATTTTGGTGGATAAACTGAAACCGTTGGCGGATAGCGATCAAGAATTCGATATTTGGCCATACACGTTGAGCATCAATATAAACACGATAGTAGGTATGAAGTACGAACATGTGTACGAGAAAAAATTTAACATAATTTCTCATCAAAAGATCTTTCGGTTGTAAAAAATCAATGATGTACACAAAGTACAAGTTTTAAAACAAATACAGGATGACCAAGTAGTCTTAGCCCTATACCCCACTCGCAGGTTATTGTCGTTGACTTTTCGTCAGTTAGGACCTTTTCTTAAGAATTCTCCAACGGCAAACAATGAAAGATCACTTGACCACCCGGTATAAAAATTATGATTTCAGAAAACACGACCGGCGTCACGTATGGAGACAAGGGTGAAATTGAGACGGATTATGGACACGCGATAACAAAGTAAGATTCATAAAGGCGAAATATATTTCACCGATAGTTATCCATGAGTGATAAATACTCGAACGAATTTCAGAGGAATGCAAAGCATAGCTAACCGCTGGTTATCGCCTTGGTTATACGTTCGTTTCATCTACTGGATTTACTTATATATAACTGGAGAGTATAAATTAATTAAAAAAGTTCAAGATTTACCAACTAAAGTGAGTAAAAGACAATTATAACACAATTTACATATTCGATAAAATTTACAATCCGAGATATCGCCACCTGAAAATTCCATAAACGATACCAAAATTTCCAACTTTAATTTAGAATAAATTAGAGAGCTTTACACTTCTTTCTTCACAGATAATTAAGGAAGTCATGAAGGATTCCAAAAATCTATCTAACCAATTGGAAAATGGTAAATTTCTAATACTTTTCTCCAAACGGTATCCAAATAATGGCAATGCTTAAGTTAAAGCAGCGCACCACGGGACTCGGCAGAAGAAGACTCCTCTGATTTAATACCAGATTCAATCGGCTTTATATATTTCTCGGTTACATCACTTTACGCTTTAACATGCGACCAACTTCAATCAATTATCCTCCTGAATTTCATTACATTGTAGTTCTACTCATTACCAAGCTTCTTAAAAATATTTTTTATTATTTCAGCCAATTCATCTAAAACGATAGTTGATTTGTTGGTGAAGGGAAATTCAAACGAGTATGGCTTCACCGAGATACGTCTAAGAGACGAATTACTACAAATTATTGTGACAGTAAGTGAGTCTCTTAAAATTAAAAAAAAAATCGTAGAACTATATTAATGGCTCCTAGGTGAACCACTCTTTGACGCGGATTTGTGTTTCATTGGCAAAAATTGATAAAGATATATGAACAAAAATTTTAGAAACCATCTCCTGCTTCTGATTGCCTGGGGAAAAACCGAATGACTTGAACATAATTTTTCAGATTTTTTCAATCACTTTGACCCTCTTAAAACGCGTTTCAAAATTTTCAACCGAGGCTCCACCCCCTCAAAAAACAGTCGACAGTAAAAGAAATACATCACGTTTCAATATAATATGCATCTATGAGCCGAAAATCGAAATTATCGAAGCTTGAGCACATGTAAACCCCTTGAAAACTACTTTTAGGCACTATTTTCAGGGCTAAATCAAAGGATAATCTTTTTCTCGTTTAAATATATTCAAACGTTTTAAAAGATTAACTAGAAGAAAAAACTTCAAACGTAATGTACCAAAAAAATCGATAGTTTTCATGTTAAAAAATTATCGTAACATCGCGAACGTATGACCGTCAAGTCGATACTTGCCAGAGCGTACTAACGGAAGATGTACGTTTACGCGTCACGACCACATTAAGCGTTGGTGGTGCGTAAGCACACGTCTTCCGCTAGTACGCGGCGGCCGGCATCAACTTGACGGGCATGCGTTCGTGATGCCTTAATATTTTTTTAATCGAAGACTGGTTTTTTTGGTGCATATGTCATTAAAATTTACAAGGGCAGAATTTAAAAATAAAAAACCAACAATATGATTCCACTTAAAATTACCTATTTACTTATTAAGCACACTCATAATCGCACACTTCATTACTCAGGGAAGCGAAACAACAGCCTTGACAATGAGTTTTACAATCCTCATGCTTGCCATGCATCAACAAATTCAGGTACGTAAATATCACTCTAATTTCGTCTTTTTTAATCTTTTTCACCACATATTTTCGCAACTTACCACAGCAAAGGGTATACGAAGAGATCACTCAACTATCAAACGACACCGATGAACTCACCATTGATCATTTAACCAATGATCTAAAATATCTTGAGCAGTGCATCAAAGAGACGGCCAGAATACACGCTCCAGTGGGGATACTCCTTTTGAAACCGCGAAAAGAACTTACATTAAATGGTAAATAAATCGCTAAATTTGCCGAATGGAAAATCAACTTCTCGTACTTTTTCTTTCGCCTTTTCAAGACGGAAAAATAATACCGAAAGAGTTATGCATTGTGATGTGCAATCATTTACGCCATCTCGACAGTGATTTGTATGAAAACCCAGAGAAATGGGATCCGGAACATTACAGCGAAGCGGCAGTGGCCAAACGTCCAAAACACAGCGATACGCCTTTCGGAAACGGACCAAAATCTTGTATAGGTATTCACATTTTTGGTTAAATCTCAAAAAAATCTCTTACTATTCTTCTTTTTAGGAAACAAGTATGCAATAATGTCAATCAAGACACAACTCTTTCACATCTTACGTAATTTTCATCTATCAACCAATTTAAAGGAATTCACCATGCAAGAATTGCAAATGGACATAAGCATCAGAAGTAGAATAGGATACCCAGTAAAATTAACAAGTAGACGGTAAAGATAATTAGGAGTATTCCAACCACAATGAGGTGTCAACGATGAAAGTGAATTTTAACGCGTCTATTAAATATAATACGTTCATATTGTTTCAATTTTTCTTGGAATTATTTCTGAATTAAACGAATTTAAATCTTAAGAGCATAACAATAATAATTATCCTCCAACAACCAAATATCGAGTTTTATTTCGGCCACGAGCAAAATCAGCTAATAACGTAAAGATTGACGGCGGGTTCATTATCTTCATCAAAATGCAACACCATGAATCGTCTATAAGAGGTTCTTCCGGAGACGTGTCCTCTTCGACGTCCACATAATATTTTTCTGAATTTCTGTTCAGACCGCTCTCGGTAAATCCAAACATTGAATGGGTAGCGACACCGCCAATTGTCCGTGAGAGGTTCTTCAGGAAAAACTCACTCGAGGTGACCGGCTGGAATTTTCCGGAAATATGGTCAAGTCCGTTGGGTAGGTCGGGAATAGGATGAAACCAGATTTTTAGCTTCCCCATCTCATATGGACGCCTCAGGAGCGTTTTGAAATTTCTGGAGAAAAAGTGAAATAGGTTCGAGAATGGCTGGGCAATGCAATATTCGGATTTAGCGGGTCCGAATTATAGGGAAAATATATTTCGCTTAATTTCCAATCATTTTTCCAGATGAACTGGTTTTTTTAGTTCCCTATTCTTAATGGAAATTTCGTAATTTTCAATTTTCAAAAATTCACCGAAAATCGAAAAGTTAATTACCTCTCTGAACTACATTACATTGTAGTTCTATTCATTACCATAATTTTTAAAAATATTTATTATTGTAGCTAATTAAGCCAAAACAATTGTTGATTATTAAGTATAATACTTTCAAATTGTCCCAAATTTTCTTGGAAATATTTTCGAACTCAACGAATTCAAATCTCGAAGAGCAGATATCGAATTTTATTTCGATCACGAGCAAAATCAGCTTATAGTTGATGCCAATCCGATATCTTCATCAAAACTACATAGGCTGTCCCAAAGCAGGTGAGACTAAAATTCGTATGGGAAAACCGCTAACTCCATCGGTCATCTCTTATACTAGAATGAAAATTTGGTTGATTATCTATCGAATGGGACCACGTGAAGCAAAATCGGTTGAAAACTTCGACCTCCAGAGCGTTTTGAAAAAAAGTAGTTGCTCAGACCCCTACGAAAATTTTTGAATAATTCGAAAAGCTAAACAAAATAACGAGTTTTATTCGGAATCATACAAATCAATAGAAAGAATATCTTTTTCGAAATATGCACCGTCAACTGGCAAACAAGAGGCCATTCGGACTTGCCATTTGTTTGAAAATTGTTCCGAATTTGTCAAGACTCAAAAAAACTTGTGTCGCTGCGACGGCGGCGCAAGTTTTTTTCAGTTCTTTGAGTCTTGACGAATTCGGAAAAACCTTCAACAAATGACAAGTCCGAATGGCCTCTTGTTTGCCAGTTAACGGTGCATATTTCGAAAAAGATATTCTTTCTATTGATTTGTATGATTCCGAATAAAACTCGTTATTTTGTTTAGTTTTTCGAATTATTCAAAAATTTTCGTAGGGGTCTGAGCAACTACTTTTTTTCAAAACGCTCTGGAGGTCGGAGTTTTCAACCGATTTTGCTCCACGTGGTCCCATTCGATAGATAATGAACCAAATTTTCATTCTAGTATAAGAGATGACCGATGGAGTTCGCGGTTTTCCCATACGAATTTTAGTCTCACCTTCTTTGGGACAGCCTATGTACTATCTCCTCGTTAAGAAATGAAATTAGAAATTTTCATTTCAAGTTGAAAAAATCAAGGTAGGGTACTAGATACGAGTACATTTGACAACACTCATACCACAGTTGACCTCCATTTAATTAATAAATGAAATGCAATTAATCCGTTGATAGAATAAAGCACGATACCACACACCGCTTAATAGTGAAGAAACATATCTAATTTAAAATTATTAACACATCTTATATGAAAACATAAAGAATTCATTAGCTGCAAGGACACCACGAAACCGTAAAAAAATCACAATGCTTATGTAAATTTCCATACAGATATTTTCTGTTACTTGTTAAACTACCGCAGAAAAATTGCAACTTTTAACAAAGAAATCCGTTTAAAAACGGTCTCAAAACATGATAGTGACCGTGTCGTTTATGTGTTTAACTATAGCATTTTTATACGGATATTTTTATAAATTAAAACACCGAAGATTTTATCAATTACTCGAGCAATTTCCTTCGTATCCGAGATATCCAATAATTGGAAACTTACATCTGTGGTATGGTCCAATAAATGGTAATTTTAAGATTCTATCTTCACATCGAGCGAGTAGTGTTCAAAATAACACGATTAAACTCCTTCATAAGGTTTACTATCAAGAATCGCAAAAACTTTGGAACCTCACGACCATCTGCTTTTCTGGATGGGACCAGCACCTCGTATAATACTAAAGAAACCCTCCGACATCATGGTGAGTTGATTACAAAATCCCAAATTAATAATTACTACGTATTTCGATGAATGTTCCTACAGGCAGTGTTGAACCAGTGCCCGGATCGAGATTCATTGGGACTAACGAGACCATGGACCGGAACAGGAATACTGAGCGCAAGATGTAAGACTATCGTTGACAAAAATTACCATTTTTTACATAACGTTGAATTTTACAGATGAAGAATGGAAGAAATCTAAAAAAATTCTAATGCCGGTATTCAGTTCTGAAATGCTTTCAAAATACGCGGATATATTCAATGAAAAATCGATAATTCTCGTCGATCAGTTGAAACCTTTGGCACAAACCGACCACGAAGTGGATGTTTGGAATCACGTGATGAATATCAACATTGAAATTATTGTTGGTGAGAAATATATGCACAAATATTTCCACGTAATAGACGACAAAAATCCCAAAAAATTATTTTTATTCTGATTTGAATTGAAATATGAGCATAAGTTACCTAATTCATCAAAATATCTATTATTGCGTTCGTGATTACAGAAAACATGGTAGGAATATCGCTCCAGTCGGCTGGAAAAAGCGGAAAAGATTTCGGCTTATCGATAGCACGGTAATGATATCCATTGTGGTAAAAATTTCACGCACGTTTCAACCACTTCAGTAATTTTCAGAGCTCTTCAGAGCATGACTAGGCGATTTTTCATGCTTTGGTTATATCCGCAATTTATCTACTCGATGTATTTGAAATTAAAAGGACAAACCAATCTGATAAGAACTTATCGTCAGCTTCCTTCCGAAGTAAGGGATGAAATATTTTTGCCAAAGTACAAAAGTGATATTAACGCCCAATTTTTCAGATATTGGAAAATAAGTTGAACGAACTCAAAAACAAAGCTGATCGTTTGGACACAGGTAGTTCGAAAAATTTACCGAAATAATTCATCATCGATGAAATCGTGATTTGTTTTTACAGTTGATTCGTCTAAACTCGCAATTGATTTACTAATAAAAAGAAGCTTACAAGATGAAAGCTTCGACAAAGCTCGAATGACTGACGAATTATTGCAATTAATCGGCGCAGTACGTAATCGGTCAAATTTAAAATCTTCATTATATTAATTTAATATACACTTTATCCACGAACATTCAACATCAATTCAACTCGAACTTCACTTTATACAATTTTTTACTAAACCATAAACAAACGTCAATCATTAAGTATATGTACTTCCTGCACAATCTATTTTCCTACTTCATCGTACATTCCTTTCAACAGGGAATGGAGACGACGGCATTAAACGAATGCTTCTTACTACTGATGCTAGCTATCCACCAAGATATCCAGGTACGTTTTTCCGCTTACCATTTCAAAAACCTCGTCACCAGTACAATTCCACATTCCAGCAAAAAGTATACGAAGAGATAACTCAACTAGTAGGAGACAACGACACACTCACACCAGATCAAATGCTTAACGAGCTAAAATATCTAGAACAATGTATCAAAGAAACAGCTCGATTGTATAGTCCAGTGGTACTCACGACAAGAAGAGCGCTCAAAGACTGCGTACTTAATGGTATCTTGATCACTTTACGTAGGATTCAAACATCCTCTAATTATAAATATTTTTTAAGATAACAAAATCATACCAGCTGGCACATTCATCATACTTTACTTCTACTTCGCACATTACGATAAAGAAATATTTAATAACCCACAAAAATGGGACCCCGAAAATTTCACCGAATCAGCAGAAGCCAAACGTCCGGCTGGTAGCGCATTAATATTTGGATATGGACCGCATACGTGCCCAGGTAAATATTATATAAGCAAGTAAAACAACTAAAATCAACAACAATATTCTGATTTAGGTGCTAAATACGCTATGATGTCCGTTAAAACGCAAATCACCAACATCTTACGCGAATACCACCTAAGTACAAATATCAAAGAACTCACCGACAGCCAATTGAAAGTCGATTTGTGTGTAAGAAGTAGAATCGGATATCCCATCAAATTCACCAGCAGAAGAAAACCTTTTCAAACCTGTAATCAATAAGTTTGTCGTTATTGTCACAACATGTTAGAATAAGTTTTTAATATACGATTATTACTGGTGGAAACTGCGTATGTTATCGTAAATCTAATAAGGGAGCTTCTTCCGGTGGGCAATACAGATGAGAGAAGTTACAAGAAAAATAGCGAATTTCACGAATAATTACACGTGAAAAGAACTCGTCAAATAAATTTAGCATGCACTTCCAATATCAGTCTTATTCCCACATTTTTTACTAGCTTCGCTAGTTGGAGCTTCACCCCCAAACTTCCCTCGTATTGCTTTGCAATGCTCGCTACCTCACACTCTTTTTTTTAATTCATAGAATACCTACCTTATGAGTTATGACCATCTACGGGCATATAGCAAGGTATGTTCAAAGTTTGACGAAATTCGATTCGCTAATTCTGGTGTGATGAGGTCACAAAGAACACGATTACCTAGCATTTTATATATACAATACAGATATTACTACTGTCTCATACAAATACGCAACAATTCTTGTTTTGGAAATTTTTCGCACGTCTTTTCGTTTGACAAATGACAAAAAGAGAAGTGTTTCTGGTTGATAACGTCCGCCAAAAGTATATTCACCCTTATAATAATTGTGAGGATATACCCGTCGACCATCATACGCAGTATATTCGGAGTATAAAACCTTGTAAATCGTATCAATAAATTTTTCCATTGTTTATGAAACATTAAACCTCTTATCGTAATTTTTCAATTTCGAATTACCTTCAAAATAGAGAAAAAAAACTTTCCAAAACTTTCTTTTACAACCGACGAAATCCACTCGTAAAATTTTTTCCTACAGCTTCGCAAAGTGATTACAATTGGTAAACAATTTTTAAAAATTTACGTCTTCGTCGTAAATCCTTTTTCAAGAACGAGACAAGTTTTGAAGACGTGCTTTACCGATACTCGAGAATTATTTATTATCCGCGTAAATGTCGACTACGCTATATATTTGTCATTCCATTGTACTGATCGAGTAATTAACTCGTACACAAGACCGTCGCCTTATAAGTATTTCCTTCTTCCAATTTTGTCACGTATAAGACCCTCGAAATCGCTTAATTTCCCTATTTATCGTATCTTGAACGACGATACTTTTAGAGGAAAAAATACCAATGAGCTTAGAGAGGCGTTATCACGAATGGGCTTGAAGTTTCGTACTCATATCATTTTTAGAAGATATTCGTGAAAAAACACCGAAAATCGATTCTACCACATGTCATATAAATTGAAAATTTAATTTATCGCAAAACTTGTAATATTTTCAACGAGTTTCACAAGGATTGAATGAAGACGTCCCAAGTTAAAAAATCATTTTTAAAAAGAAACCGGTTCATTCGATACAATCGCGTTCGTGAAAAGCAATTAGAATATCTTACACGTTTAGTCAATGAACCTTGAAAACTCATTGGACTTGCGATAATTACCGAATGAACTTTCATTCGACAAATCAACGCGATCGTGAGACGTCAACTTCAAAAATGAACCTAGTGATTTTTGCTTGTGTAACCATCATTATTACTTTATTATTACGAATTTATTTTAAGACGAAATACAAAAGATTTTACAAGTTACTCGAACAATTTCCCTCGCATCCTACATCTCCTTTGATTGGCAATCTGAAAGCATCTTACGCAACAGTAAAGGGTAATTTAATACTTTTTCATTTTTCAACTCGATGCAAAATCATCCAAGCTTTATTGAACCTGTCCGTCAGATTTTCGACGTAATGTGATGGATTTAATGAAATCTCATGACCGTTTAATTTTCTGGATCGGTCCAATTCCTATCTTATTGTTAAAAAGAGCTGATGACGTTTCGGTATGTACTTCCACCAATCGATTATTTTGTATCGAGGAATTAACCTTTTCTGATTTTTCACAGTTCATCTTGTCTCAATGTGATAACCGCGAAATGCATGAACTCGGGAAACAGTGGGCTGGTGTAGGCGTACTAACTGGTTCATGTAAGATATCTATGTATATTATCATGTAACTGCGTTAATTTCTCCAAGTTTTGTTACTTGCGTAGACGAAGAATGGAAAAAATCAAGAAAGCTCATCCTGCCAGCTTTTTCAGCCAAGATGCTTTCCAAATATGTGGAAACGTTTATCACAAAAAGCTCAAACCTCGTAGATAGATTTAAACCGATGGCGGATACCGGAGAAGTAGTGAATATTTCGGATCACGCGTTGACTATCAATATTGAAACCATGTTAGGTATCGGATAAACGTATATTCCACCAATTTTCGTTTCACGTTGAAACGTATAATTACAACCACGTTCAATAAAATTTCTACCCCAAGGCTCTCGTTAAGTTGAATGGCAAAATGAATCCGAGTTTTTCGAGGTGACTCCAAAATGGTAAAAATCTCACTAAACGAAGAAAATTTTTTATTGCAGAAAATGTACTGGACGTCTCGCCGGAGGAAGCAGGAAAAGCAGGAGAGGAATTCGGTCACTTGACTGCCAAGTAAGGAATTGATTTTTTTTCAGCATATTTGTTTTATTAATATTTCCGCTGGGAAAATTCACTAATAATTTTGAAATTTTTCAGAGTTTTTGAATTTATAATCGATCGTATGTTGAAGCCATGGTTATACCCTCACTGCTTCTATAATCTGTATCTGAAGTTGACGGGAAAAATGAAATTAGTTGAAGCTTTTCACTATTTACCAACAAAAGTGAGTAAATATATATTAAAAAACCAAATGTACACGTTAAAAAGTCCACTTTTCGTTACGTTTTGGCCTAATTAGATGCTGAAAGAACGCACAGCTGAATTCAAAGCACGAAAAGAACAATCAGATTTTGGTAAATATAAAAACAGAATACCTCAACAAGACAACCAACGCTTAATTCTCATTCGAAATATTACAGTTGACTCGCCCAAAACTATAATTAATTTAATAATAAGCGAAAATCAACGCGAGGATACAAGATTTAACGAGGAACGTCTTAAAGGTGAATTACTACAGATGATTGCCGCAGTAAGTATGCCCATGAAGCAGCATAGTCAATACATAAAACATACAATCCACCTTGTAAAAAAGAAATCTGCGCTCAAAAATGAACAAAAACGAGTTAGTAGTAGAACATGCTTATAGATAGCGCTGCAGTGCTCCACTACCTTTCAACGGTACCTTTCCACCATCCCTTTGTTCATCCTTGTCATAGTAACATGCAACTACAAGGTCAAAACCATAAAGTAACGAGTGGATTAGCAACGCTATCTATCAAAGAAACATGAAACAAATCTTGCTCTATGTTCAAGCGCAGATATTTCGCTCATCTGATGATTCGCCTACTCGACATACTTTCTATGATATTAATAAATTTTTTCACAGGGATTCGAAACATCATCATTAAGTTTGAGTACCATATTGCTCATGTTGGCGTTGCATCAAGATGCTCAGGTATGAATCTATGAATATTTCAATTGAAAACACATCGAAAAGGATAATTTCACTCCAAAAGCACAACCTAAAATGTTTCCACATAGGAAAAAGTATATGAAGAAATCCTCCGTGATTTACAAGGCGAAACCAAAATCACCGCTCATCATGTAATGAACAAATTTAAATATCTGGAGCAATGTTTCAGGGAAACAGTCAGAATGTATAGTCCCATCGTGTTGACGCTCAGACAAACATACAAAGAGCACGTACTACGCGGTATTCATTCCCTTTTTTAGTCTTCACACCTTCTCCCTCCTCTCAACATACTTTTATTCCTCAGATAATACCATTATTCCATCTGGTTTATGCGTTGTACCACTCATACACCTGGCTCAACGAGATGGCGATTTGTATGAAAATCCTGATAAATGGGATCCGGATCATTACAGCGACGAAGCTATACTCAAACGTCCGAAAGGCAAGGAGACAGCATTCGGCAACGGAGTCAGATACTGCTTAGGTAAATGAAAACTTCCTCATAATTTAACGTGGCTCAAAAAAAAAACAATTATTGTTTTTACTTTCTTCTTTTTTTATTAAAGGAAGTAAATACGTCACATTTTCGATTAAGTCGCAAGTTGCTCATGTCATATTAAATTACCGGTTGACAAGCAACATAAAAGAATTGAAACCTGAAGACTTGAGGATGGACTTCAGCATACGAAGTGCCATTGGATACCCGATAATATTCCACAGTAGACAAAAAACGGCGCAAATGTGAAATAAATTATCTCAAATCCGATAACTCATCAGAACAGGAAGTATGTAATGGAAATCAGACAAGTGTAATTTCATGTTTCTCCAATAGATAGCACTGCAATTGCTTTCCTTTGTTAACAAGTATTTCTGACTTCCACGTGACATGCTACCATAGCAACGCTCACAAAAAGTGGATAAGAAGGAGGGGAACTGCTACGTTCACTATTTTACTCATAAAAGGTGACTGAACTTAGGAGCGCTATCTATGAACAGGTTTCATAATTACATAATTCTCGTTCCTTTCAAGGCCACAGTTTGTTACCATGCAATTCAGTGCTGATTTTAATGTCATAACTACTGCGCATGAATTGTTCAAAAGCTGACGATTTTCCAATACCGTCTAAAACTTTCTCATGTTGAAATCCACCCCCATGGTAACCTACCAAAGCCAGATTTACGCTTGAAAAATACCCCCTTACGTGAAGACATTCGTCTAATCCTTGGAAAAACGACGAAATCGAGATAATTTAGTCGAATATTTACCCATCTCGTTCTACAGAATCCTTAGCAGAATACCTAATACACAGTTTATGTTAAATTCAACACGCATACTCGACCATATTCACTAATACCAAATTCTAATCTTTATTAAACCACGACGACAAATTTGATAAACGTATTACCACGTATCGAGGTAATTTCTATAGCACCACGTACGCTCGTCTTCCTTTACCCTTCGAATCATCGATATACACACACCACACAATGAAAATTCCCTCACAAATGCATCACCTTCTTCCTAACAATACAAGGAGCATACCCATCATACACGTAGTCATACACGAACATAGTGGTAATTACATATTTACCAACATCTCTCTGCAGACGTGTTCAATTCGCCTACATTAATTTCAACCGCTTCACGCGTATTATTAACCATATAATTGAACAATAATTCCACCACTGTAGAAACTCGTCTGCACGTATACGCAAAGTACCAGCATCACAGTTATACCATCAGTAGCGCGCCATACTGCACGCACGCGTGTCAAATATCATCGCGATAAATTCCCGAAATCCCTCACTATCCCGTAGCACGTTTTTTCCTCGACAAACAGTACACGCGAGAAATTCACCCTATTCGAACGTCACCGCGTCGTTGTAATTTTGGCGGTAAAACGCGTCCGCGAGTTCGTAAATTTACGTAAATATCGCGACCACTCAAAGGGGGACACCCCCTCGGAAAAAAACCAGTTCGCGTAATTCACCATGCAATTGGGTTTTTTAACGTGACATCCTATCGAATAAATTTGTCGTTTGTTAGTGTATCCTGAAGAGAAAAAAAATCACGCTCGATGGTGCCAATTATTAATCGGTTCGTCAGCGCCGATAATAAATACCGTATTTATTTACCAACCAAACCCAACCAGCCAGATATGATCATCGAGATTTCCCCGTGAGAAAATTTCTCGCCGCCTAGACGACTAAACAAACATGAAAAATTTACTTCTAGTCAATAAATTAATCGTATTTATGCTTTGTTATTGGTCTCGAATACCAGGTACGAAATTTAACGCCGCCATTAATCGCGTGCGTACTTTATTCATATGTACATTATGTAGTTACGAGTATTATAGTGCATAAATTATGCCAAAAATTTCATATCTGAGTTTGTTGTTGCATGTTACCGATTATTTTTTATCGATAATTTGGACGCGATTTCTCGAATAATTTGAATTTTTTATCAACTCGTTCGCGTTTATTTTAAAATTTTCATTAATTAGTTACCTCATTAATCGCGAAGATATCTTATCTGCCTCGTGTAATTTTTTTTATACAATAATTGACCAGAAGAGAACAAGGTGCAATTAAATGCATAAATGTGAAAAATGAAAATAATAGTAATTAATTATCTTTTCAACCACTATTTATCATAATTCAACATGAAAAGCTACCGTAAGTGATTTAAGTAATTTATAAAATTAAAATTTCAACTCTATGCACGAAATTCATAAAAAAAAACCAGCAAAAATTTAATAATAAATGTAAGTGTTTCTAAAAACAGGAAAATTTTGGACTATGATTATAGCGATACTTTTAATAAATTTCAAGCAAAAATTATGTAAAAACGTCTAAAATTTCATAAAAATTGAGCAAAGAGGTGGAAAATTATTAAAAAGTAAAAACATTTGTTTCAAATTAGCATAAAAAATTAATGGAGAATTCTCCAAAAAAATACACAATGCCAGGTTCAAAAATTTTCCAAAAATAATTGCAATTTTTTACGATGTTGATGAACTAACGAAAAATGATTTACATTGACCAAAATATAACAAAAAAGTTTTAAAGTGGCGAAATCGCTATAAAAATGACCTATCGCCCTTGAAAATATCTCGAACTGATAAATTTCCACGGATTGAAATTCCCAACGATTATTCATCGCCCTCAATTATCAAGACAAGGGGAAGGGAGAAGAGAGTACAACAAATTCATACTTCACTTCAAAATCTAATTAAGTCGATTTCTTTTTCAATCGTCACGATAATTTTCGACGATAAAATGAAAATGCATAAATCATTTACTCGTGTTCTTATTGGCAAAAAATCTCTCAACTGTCTCTTGAAATTTCTTTTTAAGAAAAGTTTCAACCTACTGCAGTAAAAAAAACACAAAAGAAATATTTCTTTCAACATTTCAAAAATTAAGAAAAAAAAAATTAAATTAAAAAAACTTTCATAAATCATTTCCAAAAGGAAATTTTTTCATTTTGCGAAACAAAAAAAAAAAACAAAGTTATCGTATTACTCGTAGTAGAAATTTTCCATCATTAAAATTTTTTTCAAACACGTGTATTTTTACATAACGAATTAACTCAACATTTTTCAATAGAAATGAAAAATTATACGACAAGAGAAAAACGAAATTTTCACCCCTTTTCCGCGACCATTTAACCCTCGTTCTTTACAATAATAGAATTAATCGAAAATTCGATTGTTTCAAGAAAATTCTTAAATCACTCATAACATTTTCCGTTTAAATTCGACATTTCAAAACAATAGATTAAAACACGACGACAAATAATACCAAACAGAAAATTCGTTAAGATCTCAAAAAAAACTACATTTCCATAAAACAGCCTCCTTGAAAAAATACGAAATCTTTCACGAAATTTACCAAACACGATGCTCGCGTTAAGCCGCCGAAGCCCGAAAGGCGGCAAAACGCACCCACATCATTAATCTGATTACGCCGAGAATCGGATTCCATTTCGCATACCTTTCAAAAGCAGTATACGGGGTAATCAAATTTGCAAAATTGTACAAAAAGGGAGGTATATAGATTTGGGTATAGCTTACGCGATAATTCAACGGTACAAATCGTTCAAACGGTCATTGAAGTCGTCTAATATGAAAAGGTCCTCCATGGGTCATTTCCTGCACGTTCCGGCCAAAATCCATTTATTTTCCAGTCACCGTAACGCGGCTTATCTCCCTTTCTTCGATTTCGCATCTCTGTTTACGTTTCCAAATGAAATACACGATGAAAAGGAAAAGGAAACCTCAGATGTAGCGAGAATATCGCCCTTGGATGGTCAATAACATAGAAGGGGTGACATTTTGGCTTGGACATGTTACGATAAGCGATCGCATTTTTCGCAATGCCCTTCGCCAACATATTCGCCACGTATCCCTACAAAGTGGCCTCTTCTTGTCATACAAATGCATAAACCAAGTGGAACGTATCCGCGCTCGAGTTACTTTCCACCCACGGTTATTCTCGCTGTTAAATTTTCCATCGAGAATGCCTCAATTCTGAGATATACAATGAGTCAGCCAATGTCTCATTTGTTTACTGGTTTTTTACTATTTCTCGAGTCCAATTGAAAATTGACCCTTTTGAAAAAATCTACCGCGAAGATACCCGGCTTAACCGAGACGCGCTTCTTCCTGTAATATTTCCCATAATATGGGCTTCGGCTCGACTAAGAATTAATTTTCGTACTTAAATTCGACAACACGACAATATCGTAGTTTGAACACTAACGCCATTCAAAAAGAAGCGGAAAACCGCTTCACGAAAATTAGCTGACCCATCGACAGTTATGTATTTGACGAAGCAATTAAGAAACACAGTGTAACCATTAATCCTAGCTATATTAACTATTAAAAGCGATAAAGATATACGAACTACTTCACTACAAAGTAATATTAAGTACCGCGAGTAATTAATTCATCCGCTCGTCAGTTTTCCACCAGTACAGCGTTGTTTATTAGTCGCTCGTCCGGAGACTTGGTACGTTTGTTTTATGTTGGTAAAATTTGTACAGCTCATCTCCCAAAGTACACCACTATTAATAACAGCGGCGTAGAAACAACGCTTCGCGAAGCTCTGATTGCACGCCGCAAAACCACCTCATATTTCTCCTTTATCGTTTGTATCAATATCAATCGGAAATCTTCCCTTTGGTATGGTGAGAAAAACAAATGGCCTTCGTCGTATACTAATAAAGCTTAATATTTTATAATATAAAGCTTAATTTTTTTATGTAAAATCGATTCCTCTTCTTTGAATATCTCCTTTCCGCTTTATCTCTGTTTCGATGGACGTCGTAAAAATTTAGTCGCAGTTTGTGACACGCCAACGGGCGAATTTTCCTCGTAAAGTATTTCATTTCGAACGGAGCTTACATTCAATTGGCTTTCATTAAATTAAATGCATAAATTGAGAGTAAATACATACATCACAAAATTTAAACGTCCCCTCTACCGCCCAACATACTTTCAAAAATTAAAAAAAATCAGCGGTTACTTGAGAAAGGATAAAATAAAAAACTCATCATAATATGTTGACCAATGATAAAATTCCTTACGGATAATGTAGAGAAATTAATAAAAAAGCATGAAAAAAATCTCAACCCTTCCTCTCCCCTTCACTATCTGTGAAAACCGTACATATTTACAGTAGAAAAATCCACCTGTAATTATTTCAAAATCTATTCCAAAAATTATATTTAAATCCAAAAAAATGAAGAAATAAAAGAAAATAATAATAATACGGGTAAATGAACATTAATAAATAAAATACCTTAAAGACCTCGATGTCGAAGGCCACAAAATAAAAATTTTTTGATTGATTAAATAATATGGGAAAACAAAAAATAGCATGAGATGCGTCGTAACGATTTTGAAACTTTTGAAAATGATAATAATTTTAAAAATGAGGGTAGTAAAACGGAAATTAAGCGGGAAAAAAGAGGAAAAAAACAAAATCTTATCAAAAACTGTGCAACGACCAGAAATTATGAAATTGAGATACGGGACGAATACAAAGGGAATTCCAGGGCATCTAACGAATTTTTTTCTTTTGAAAAATCACTACCTTTTCATTATATTTTTATTGAATTTTCAAAAATCTCACAATTTAACCCCCCCCCTCACCCTACCTTTCCTTTCAACGAGGTCAAATTTCAGATTTAAAAAAAATCTGTAGGTATTTTTTTAAAAGTTATTTATCAAAAATAAACAATTATGAACTACGTACTTTTTGAAAAAATTCCCTACTTTTTCATTACTTTTACAACCGATTTTAAAAACACTATTTTTTCACTGCTTTTACTACTTTCGCCACCTGTTAGATACCCTGTCAAAAATGAATTATTTTTTTGTAATTTTTTTAAAAATATTTCGCAACTTAAAACTTTTTTATTCTTGCACTTCCTTTTGAAAAAATTCACTACTTTTTCAATACTTTCACAACCTTTTAGATATCTCGATAAACCTTGAATGCTTTTACAAAAATATTCAATCAGTAACATGTTAATTTTTAACGCGATATTTTATTTTGCTTTTTATTCAACAAAAATTCATAATAATTTGAAAATTAAAATGAATCAATACAACAAAACCAACCGAAAAAAAAATTCAAAAAATTACTCCTTATTGGAAACCTTCCAAATATTATTACCGAAAAAAAAATCAATTTCATAATTCTACAACACTTCAAAGACTACAGCAATACCGGAAATTCACGAGATAAAAAACCAATTTGGATTCAACACTTGATACATTTCGATAATCCCACACCTCACCAGACTCTCTGCGACGATTCCACAAACACGATAAAAAATCCCCCAATTGCTCATAAAATTCGTAATTTCCACTCACACGGAGAAATCCGTCTAAAAAAAAGGGAAAAAAAAGAAAGCAAACAAAAATCGAACCTAAACACTTATCTATGCATAAAAAGCGCTAAGCGATACGTCGTTTATGGGTTCTCGGCGAAAGGGCAAAAACAGGGGCTCAAAAAGCGCGTAAATTTTTAAACCTCAACCGCATCGAGTTTATATCGGATATTTTCGAAATACTTCATTTCGAAAGCCTATATGCACTTATGCCGGCACTTTTTTTTTAATTTACTATACTTCCCAAGGCGGGTTCTTCAAAAAAGGGAACTTACGTTAAAAGGGTAAAATAATTTTCAAAACCAATCTCCAAGCAGGAGCTTTTACCTAAATCACGATCAAAAGGCCAACCACATGCATGGTTAATTTTTCATACGTCTTTGATACGTATTACATCGCTTTATCATCGGTTTCTAGACGATTTCAACGATAAAACATACCTTTTTTGATCGGTTAAAAAAAGAAAGAGGTTGAACATATAAAGATGCTATTCATTACATTCCTATCCTCTATACCAACGTTCTTCATCTCATACAAAAGACAAAACCTTTTTCGAGAAGCTCGAGTAAAAATTTAATTAAAATTTTCGCATCTCAACTTACATAAAATCATTTCCCTCAGAAAGAAAATTTCATTACATCGTTGACTGACGTTCTTCTACATACAAGAGTAAATTTCTCTTACTTTTATCTACACGCCAGAATTGTACGAGTAGTTCGCCGGGGATTCGAAGAAAAAAATAACCCTCTTTATTTCTTATCACACAATAAAAGAAGCGGTAATATACATATTTCGGAGAATGAAAACATCACCAGCACATGAGGCGATTAAACATTTACGATATTACGTACATATACAGTCGCATACACACGCATATGATTACGCTTTCCAGCCAGACACACCGAAATCATTCCACGCTGGTGCAACTGCGGCCCATATGGAAGACCGTGACGGTTTTTTTCGACTCTTTTTCTTATATTCTTTGTGACCGCATTAAAAATATGCGTTTTAATATACTCTACGAATACTCCAAGGAGTCGGTGCCCAATAGAATGGAATTTAAAACAATCGTCGACTGGTACAATTTGTCGTTAGAAATCACCGAATACGGAAACTCGACGCTGAAGAATTTTAATATCGATATTGACAAAAGCAAAAATCTCAAGTATGGAAAGAAAAGGATAATTTTCGAATCGAATTCAATTTTGAAATGAAAAAGTACCGAATACGTTTTGGATTTCGTTTTCCATCACCTTACTTTTTTAATAAAAGAACTGAAATCAACGTTCAATCAAGATCAATCGAAACAAATTAACTAGGTATTTTTCCTTTCATTCGAGTTAAATATATTTTCGTTGTTTTTCCAGATATCGATACAGTACCCCCCCCCACCACCACCCTCAAATAAATACAAAGATCTATTCGTAACAAATGTGAGATTCAGATTGAACATATCTCCATTTTTTCAAATATTAACATGGTTTTCTTCCCTCTTCTCCCTCGTAGGGTATCTAACGGATTCTTTTTGAAAAATCATCTTTTTTACAATCTTTTTTCCAAATTTTCATAGACCTCTCATCTCGACCCACTCTCCATCTCTATTAACGAGGTAAAATTTTAGATTGAAAAAAATTCTGTATTAGAAAAAAAAATAATCATAAAAAAACGAAGGAAATTATAAGCTTATACCACGTCACGTATTCCGACAGTGCTGCCAATTCATAAAAAATTGCCAGTCATTCATCAAAATTGAAAAATTGTATAATTGTTTCAAAAAAATTTCACATTTTCTTTTTTTTTTATTCTTACGCTACCTTTTGATAAAATTCATTACTTTCTCATTACTCCCACTACCTGTCAGACCCCCCCCCCCCAGGGAAAAAATACGTTCGTAGGAGAAGTGGTATATCAAGGGGCTAAGAATTCGTGGACCAAATGCGTATTTCAAGGAAAGGAATATTCCAAATTCGACTTTTTTTTTTGATGATAGTTCGTAAAAAAAAAACAGAAAATTTCAAATTAAAAAAAATTAAAGAAAAAATTATAACGAAGAAAAAAACGGACGTAATAAAAATAAAATCGAAGACGAAAAATTCCAAAAATTTATAGAACAAAGCCACAAAAAACTTCTAAACTAACACCCAAGCAATATACGATTCCATGTAAACCTCAGATCAGCACTTCAACCTCAAATTAACGCTCATTACTCCGCTCAATTGCCTCAATTTCCATCACGCCCATCTTTAATCTGCCAATTCGCGAAAACTCCTCGCCGCCTCTCCACGGCACACAACAAGTACACGTCGCGCACCAAAAACCGACATTCGACGTTCGAGAAATCCTCCCTTTACTTTCATCGCAATAATTCAATACGAACCAGCGAAAGCGTGTAAATCATACTAATTTACATAAACCTGCACTCAATCAAGTAATAAATGAATATACATTAACATGCCACCGAATCGCTATATCTTCGGTAGGGTGCACCTCAAGGGGGTTATTTACTTTTAATCCATCACCGCGCGGCGAAAACCACGAACGGAATTTCGTGTACAAATTAACTCGTAATATTAAAATCTGTTTGCGTTGAGGGAAAAAAAAAGAAAACCAAAAAGGCGGTACCGCAAAAGACAAGACGTTTGCTTTTTCATTCTTTTCGTTTTCGAATTAATTTCGTTGTATCGCAATTGACAACATGATGAATCGATGCTTATCCATTAGAATTGTCAACTACGAGCAATATATTTAATGAAACTAAACAGCTACGGTGACTTTTGTCGTATACGCTTATTGTAATTATACAATTAAACCCCCCACTACTGTTTCCATTACCCTTAGCTGTTGGCCCGTTAAGCGAAGCAATTAAAATTAAACCTCCGAAGAGTAATTTCACATTACGAATTTCCAGATAATAAAAGCTCTTATTTTATTCGCCATTTTAATACCTATATTTTCGGTTTTTTTTTCGCCGTATATGCGCTACCAAGCATCTACCTTGGATCTTCAACTTTAACGTATAAATAAGGAAACGACGGAAAAGATTTTATTTACGTAGCTCTCCAAGGGGCACCTATTTTAAAGTGCGTTCACCGCATTTAAATGGAAATAAGCTAATTTTTACAGATACCGGAACACCTTTCTTTCGTCTTCCTGTTATCTTTCCATATACAAGATCAAAGTTCAAACCGCTGGAAACATCCTCAAATCATTCACCGTGTTTATATCCTAAAAATTCAATCTTATTTCCACACGGCTCCTTACTCTGGAATATTTTATCGAAATTAAATTCCACACTATTACGAGTAACTTTTAACCAGTCAATAAACCCGAAGTAATTACCCGATATGCCCAAGTTACCTTCCGCCATAAATTAATAACTCATTTCATCACGCACGTACCTTTAATAACACCCCTAACGAACCTCCCTAAAAAAAGGTAAATCGACGAGTAACTTTCGACAAAGTACGGCCAAAAACACAACCAACATTAGCCGATTAGTTTAGAGATTTAGGGACATTAGATGATTCATATCGTGCACGATGTCACATCTAAAACAAGCCGAGGGGTAAGATCGAGCATAAAATTTCACCCTCATACCCGCTCTTGTGAACCATCCTTCGATAATTTTTTAACGTGAACGAGCTTCTTTTTTTCCCAACTTCTGTTTATTTAGGTTGCCTCGTTACGTCGTTGTCACGAAATCGTGCATATCTTGGTCACAAAAAAAAAACGAAACTTTCCCAAATCATTTTTTACTACGTTTCGAAGCTTTTACCGTAAAAGAAAGTATGCAAAAACTTGACAATTTTCACTCCCATGTTTCAATAAAGCTGTCTTCGATCGTAAAAAAAACTCGGAGCAGATGGGATATTTTACGAATGAAAAAAAAAATTCAATCTCGAAAAAGAAAATCAAAAGAATATCGTATAATTCAAATAACTGTCACTTCACGTAGTGAAAATACCCTTCGCATTCATCGACCAGAACCTTTTTGACAAACTAAATACAACCTAGGAGTATTTTTAACAATAATTATAAACTTTTGTCCGTGCCATCGAAATGCAAACGGTATTTTAAAATGTTTCAACATAACAAACGTCAAAACCGGAATTCTCGCGACAAAAAGGATCGCTAAGGTAAATATTCGGTATTATTTCCGCACACGGTGTATTCTTGAACCATACATAATGCATCTTGACTGATAGGACGTAATTCCTTTGAGAGCCGAATATACCATATCGTGTATACACGAGCGAGAAAAAAGAAGACATTTTAACAGATAAAATAAGGCGTAAAAGTCTACGGGAATATTTTTATCGTGTTATTTACATCTTCGAAACATTTTCAACTCGATGCTTTTTCCATCAATGATGCACTTTTGAGTCTTTCCGACGGATTCGAAGACTCTGCTACTCCGAAGTTACTACTCCTCCCTTTCTTACGGCTTTATTACCAATACCGTATACACGCGTTATACGCCATCGATAAAATTATTTCGTAACTGCATATTCCACTCTCTATATACGCTCCAAATACTAAATCGATATCGAACCCGGTTTATGGTATTCATTTTTTCTCGAATTCGAAACGTAATCGAGATCGTGAAGGGAAGAGGAAGTAGAGGGGATGAACAACCAACCGTATACAACTAACAACACTGTCATTGTGTTCAGCCTTCTAAACAGATATGAATCGATACACAACACGATACTGTTATTTTTCAAGATATTCTGTACTCAAATTGAGGTCCATGAAGAGTTAAGGAAGAGCAGAGAATTGATGAAAAATATATCGCAGATTTTATACGTTCAGATTTGAGAATATGCTTGAATTGATATCGAATGCCAAAAAAATGAATTTTTATGGAGACACGTGGAAAACGAAGAACGCATCTCAAATTTTACAAATTTTCTGATGGTATTTCTCAGAAAATCTCGAATAGGAAAGTGAGATGACCTCAGTGGACCCCTTCCACTTCCTACATTTTTCATCTTGCATAAGAAATGAAAAATTTTCCAACCTTTTTCACAAATTTTCATCCACCAAACTGTGGAAGACTTCATGTCTCTTTGATAGCTCTTGTAACAACACATTCAAGGGAGGGGAGGGGAAATAATCATTACCAGAGCATTTAAAGGATTTTTATTAAAAAATCGTTACTTTTTCACTAACTTTTTGCCAAATTTTTGAAAACCTCTCTACTCGACCCCCCCCTCCCTTCAAATTTCAGATAAGAAGAAAATCTGTAAGTATTTTTAAAAAAATCAAATTGAAATTATCCAAAAATAAACGCATTTTATGATCATTGAAAAAAACACTTATGACGTCACAGTTTCCGACAATGTTGCCAATTAACGAAAAATTTTCAATAATTTATCAATAATGAACAATTTTTATGCAATTTTCTCAAAAATATCTCATGTTTTCGGTCTTTTTCATTCATGAACCACTTTTTGGCAAAATTCACTACTTTTTCACTACTTTCACAACCCATTTTAAAATCACTACTTTTTCACTGCTTTCACTACCAGTTAGATACTCTGACAAAAATAAATTATTTTTTGTAATTTTTTCAAATATTTCGCCTTTTGGATATTTTAATTTTTTGTTTAGTTTATCTTGAAATTTTGACTGAATTCTTCATTTTTTCACTGCTTTCACTACCCACTTTTTAAGTCACTACTTTTTCACTACTTTTTCACTACTTTCATTACCTGCTAGATACCCTGACTCCAAATTCCATTTTCGCTGATAGAATAGCTCCTCCTTTTGTAAGTAGTTTTGAGTAAGTCATCAAGCACGAACACATAAGTGACAAGCATGACCTACCCTATCAATGTTACCACATCTTCGTGCCAAAAAAAGTAACCCTCTTGAGCTAAACTCCAAAAAACTAAATAAATACTCTATCTCACTATAAGAAATTGTTTAACTTGAGCAACAGCCAAAAACCAATCAATCAGAGTAATTTCTTTCACGTGTTTCCTTTCAATGTTGCCATTTACGAAAAATGATTGATTTCCCTACGGAATTTCTTTAAACTCACGTCACTTTGACAGAATCTCATCCTACCAGACTTCTCATTCAACTCGTTCTCTTTTGATATAAACCCAACAGGTTAAAATCACTCCGTCCTCCCTCCCTCTCTATCAGCACAACTTCAGTAATTTCCATCGTAATTACAGCATTTCCACAAAATTAGCTTTGATGGAACCTCACTCCACCGCACTTTCCATTCTAGTTCTTCTTTTACCTACACCAACATAAAATCTCTCCCCTTTCCTCCCTCACTCATTTTGTAATTTCCATCGTTTGTCACAGCATCTCCGCGAAATTAGCCACCTCGTACACGTAATTCACACTCGTACCTTTTGCACGTTTCGAAAACCCATCAAAACCTCGATTTACGACAAGATGGTCGCGTTAAATCAAACCTTCGCCGAGCGCTAACATCAAAAAGCTTAATAAAAACGTGTTCCAAATCATCTCGCTCTTCGCTTTGACGCGAAATTACATCTCAACGTGCTCTATTACCATTATTGCGGTAAACGTTAACCACAATAACAAATCGACTGAGGCTGTAATGAAATACCGAAAATTACCATCTCCGAAGTAACACCGGGGAGGCGTTCAGGGCGAACCAACATCGGGGGAGGGATTTCGACGCTCAAAGCTAAAATGATTAGATGCTTATATCTACTCATTTACGCGAAACATGCACAGTATAAAGGAAATTTCGTTATTTTCCGCTTTTAATAAATCCCCATACATTCTACAGTAAATTTCCTTACGCCCGGCAAACGTTACGTAATATTCTGTACTTTCGGCTCGTAACTTCGACGCGATATTCGGTTTTTATTAAATTATATTCCGGCTCCGGAGGCTTACTCGTAAAAAATATTCGTATTTACCAAACATGCACAGAAGCATGGAAGCCAGTGAACGAGTGTTTTTTTTTCATTAGTTATTTATTAGATGTGGCTTAAACGCGAACGAACGAAAAAACTAAAAGGACTATCAAGATAAAAAAATATAATTACTCTTGATTAAAACGTTGAACATTGTACAAAATGTACCAAGGTTATAATTATCAAAGCGTAAATTCATTTACGTTTTTTACTTTCATTTTTCCAAATACACGTACAATACGACCATATAGTCCCCCTTCGACGATACAATAACTCCTAATACGAAAAAGCAACGAAATACCTCCGCGAAACGCGTTCGCTAATCCGCCAAACTCCGACACCACGTCCAAACCCGATTTTGAAATTCGCGCCGCGTTCGATAAGTTGAAAATGAGCGTTTAAAAAGAACGGAAAATCACCTCGCGAAAATACTTCCGGTATTAAAGGCCGCTGTCACGTGCGCCCACTTCGAGCATTTATCATAATTTAAATTAAATCCTTCCTGCGAACGTCTGCGAAACAGGCGCCGCGTACCGCGCCCCGTCCCCGAATAAATATTTTCCTTCGGCCCGTTTTCCTTTTCATTATTTACTGATTACAAAGACTATTAAACGTTAAGCGCTGGCAATTCACTTAAAACAATTTTCCTTCTTCGGAGTCCCTTCTTGCTTTTGTCGATTGAATGGCGTTCTTATGTCCTGTACGTTATTATTGCTTTTATTAAAGCTATAAAGTATTTTTTTTATGTCCGATGCCCGATAAGCGCTCGCGTCGAAGAGGCAGGCGGACCAAAGTACACAAAATATACACGCATCGTTGTTTGATTAATTTTGTTACTTGCCCGAAACGACAGATATTGTTTGACTTGTTCGAGATGACAGCCCGCTTTCTATGGATTTCAGCTTTGATTTTACGATGATTTTCTCCGTTTTTCATGTTCGTCCCGCTGAAAATTACGGCGTTTCTTTGCACTATGGATTTCGCTAAACGTTCGCTGGCGCCTTCCTTAACGAGATGATCTATAAAATTTTCGAAATTTAGCGTCGTTTTTCACTTCTTGATGCCTTCTTTACGATGCATTTTTGGTGGGCATTCCATCAATACGTTTAAGATGATTTTCCTATAACGAGGAGTATTGCGATTTGATTGCGAATTAATTCCGATGTCGAACGACAAATTGTTAAAAAATATACTGATCTTTTATATCGTCTTTCGCGATAATGGTGTCGATTTCATATCTCGATCCATTTTATATCGATATAAATTAATTTGACCTTGAGTGATGTGCAATATACCATAACTCACAGGTTGGACGGAAATTACAATGACCTTCAATAACACGAATCACTTTAATCAAGGCCCCCTCCCTTATAGATAATTAGCAGCGTTTCCAATTTCACAGCAAATTAAACGTCAAAATCTGCCCAAAAATAGAAAAAATTACATATTTTAAAAAATAAAATGTAAAAATGTTCAAGTTTCATTTTATTTTTTCTCCATTTTTGGACACCTTTTCTTCAATTTTAAACTTTTTTCCTAATTTTTGGATCTCTTTTCTTCAATTTCGGACTTTTTTCTTCATTTTTGGACTTCTTTCTTCATTCTTGTACATTATTTCTTCAATTTCACAATTTTTTCATAGTTGGACACTTTTTCTTAAATTTCACTCTTTTCTTCATTTTTGGACTTCTTTCTTCAATTTCAGACTATTTTCTTCATTTTTGGACATTATTTCCTCAATTTCACAATTTTTTTTCTTCATTTTTGGGCACTTTTTCTTCAATTTTGGACTTTTTTTATTTTTGAACATTATTTTTTTTTGCATTTATTTTGTTTTTAACCTAATTTTAAACTTTTTCCCATATTCTCGGACACTATTTCTTCAATTTCAAACTTTTTTCCTAATTTTTGGATCTTTTTTCTTCAGTTTTGGACTTCTTTCTTCATTCTTGTACATTATTTTTTCAATTTCACATTTTTTTTCATAGTTGGACACTTTTTCTTAAATTTCAGACTCTTTTCTTCATTTTTGGACGTTATTTCTTCAATTTTAGACTTTTTTTAATTTTTAAACATCATTTCTTTAATTTTAAACTTTTTCCCTTACTCTCGGACACTATTTCTTCAATTTCAAACTTTTTTTCTCCATTTTTGAATAACTTTTTTCCATTTCAGGACATTATTTCTTCAATTTTAAACAGTTTTCCTTCATCTTTGATCACTTTCTTTTATTTTAGACTTTTTCCTTCATTTTTGAACATCTTTTCTTCAATTTTAAACAGTTTTCCTTCATCTTTGATCACTTTCTTTTATTTTAGACTTTTTCCTTCATTTTTGAACATCTTTTCTTCAATTTTAAACAGTTTTCCTTCATCTTTGATCACTTTCTTTCATTTTAGACTCTTTCCTTCATTTTTGAACATCTTTTCTTCAATTTGGGACTTCTTTTCATCATAAAAAAATAAACGAATTCGATTTTTTTTCAATCAATTCAGACATTTTTTTACAACAAAATCGGTTAAATTTTTAACCAAAATTCTTTAGCTTTTACTTTTCCAATCCATTGGAAAAAATCTCAAAACACTACTTTCCCTCCACTCCTCTGATTTCACTTTCTATAAGAATTCCCAAATACCTGAATTTTTCTTCAATTCGAAAAAAACTCGAGTATCAGAATCTATTTGTAGTCGCATTTATTTAATCTAGAAACGTCGCACAACCCGCCTTAAAATTACTCGACGAATTAAAAGTCACGCGAAAGATCGACGAAAGGCTTATATTTCACCTAATAAGTTTCACTTTCCAGAACATGTTTTATAAATTATAAAATTGATACCGCAATCAATATGCCATTAATACCAAGCTTTCTAAATTTAACAACTTTAAGGCGTTCCGTTATTTTATAACAAATGACGGAATTTTCGTACAAAGCGCTTCGTCGAAAATCTCTTCTCGTGTGAAAGATGACACACGTAGCTCGCTAAAAATTACCCAACGCTACTATTCGCATCTATACACGAAACTTAATTCAAAATCTCGCTTTTATTTTCAACGGATTTATTTTTAAATTAGGAAATTTTCCGCATCTGATACGCTTCAGGTAAAGTAACACGGAGAAAAAACTTGGCGAAATATCTCATCAAGGTGCACGTGTCTTATATCCTTCAAACGACTCGTCTAGGGGCACAAATTAGCGAAGAATTCTTCGAAATCTCCAAGATATAGCTCTTGTAATCCACGCGATAATTACATAACGCAAAAAAACCCCGGCGACGTGAAAATTGCTCAAGTTAAATTAAACATCTGCACGAAAATTTAAATTCGTCTCGCAAAAGGCAATTTTGCAATAAGCAAAACGCCGTTCATATAAACTAAATGAAGTATGAGACAAAAGCCCGGCCGACAATAATGTATGTTAACTTGTACCGAAAAGGAACCCCTTCACGTCTTGGCGGGCGAAAGAAATCGAGGGTGTACGAAATTCTGGCGCCAAGGGGACCACAAAACGGCCCCGTTACCGGCGTCATCCACTTTCCCTGTGCACCTCGCATCCGATCAACTTTTTGCACTAACTGCGCGCAAACTTTTCCACCAAAAACTCCTCGTCTCTCCATCTAAACACTTCCAATCTCTCTGAGTCAACATTATTTTCCAAACTTGTTCCGATTTTATGGCACATTTTGTGTTATTTTTATCTGGATTTATTTTTTCCCATGTTCTTTATTCGTTGTCGGTAAAAAAAAAACCTAT
Source organism: Maconellicoccus hirsutus (assembly GCA_003261595.1). Taxonomy (NCBI): domain Eukaryota; kingdom Metazoa; phylum Arthropoda; class Insecta; order Hemiptera; family Pseudococcidae; genus Maconellicoccus; species Maconellicoccus hirsutus. The sequence goes on from QBDW01001038.1 coordinate 33,452, forward strand.
TCGTAGAATTCGACGTGGAATTTTTTTTGGTTTATATTTTTTACGCAGGTAAATAAAATAACAATATTCTTGATTTGATTCGTCGTCGTAGAGCACACCTACGTATAACGTGATCGAAAACGTACGTGATTAGAAATTACAGCTCGAATGTGCTGATTCAAATCGCACCGAGATTGCATTTTATTTCGTTTATGGTATTTTTCGTTCTTTTTCATTTTTTCCTCTTTTTTTTTTAAACATTTGTTATCTTGAAACGCTATCGCACCCACGTCATACGCTGTCTTTCAAACTCGACGAATATTAAATGCGAAATTTCTCGAATCGCCTATCGATTAGCTATTCAAATAAAGCAGACCGTCGCTCGAGACGCTATATACGCGATGGATGCGATAAAAACACCCATATATCGGTTATTAAATGCTCGCTTTTACCAACGTTATTGCTTCGCTGCTGCAATATACTTTCTCTGTTATTTTTCCCATCTCTCGTCTTCGTACTATACTTTTATTTTACACATCCTCTCTTCCTCGTTTTCAAACGCATTTCATATTACAGCATCGCGTCGTGCAATTCCGAAATCTAATGAAATTTCACACTATTATTTTCTTCTCATCGTGTATTTATATTACAATTACATATACACAAATATGAACTCGTGCTTTTAGTTCGAAGAAAAACAACAACTCGAATGTACTACATCTAAGAAGTTACTTGGCTGAAAACCAACCAATTTTTTTCCCCCATTTCAAACTTCTCAAAAAGAAAACACTCCTAAGACGCGAAGGTTTTCAGCTTTTTCAATTAGATTATTATAAGTCTTCGTTTTTTTTCATTCAATTAATCAATATTAATTAAGAAACATTGATTTTTTTGTTGAACTGATTCTATGAACCTATCTACACCTTTAAAAATTTGGTAAACTATTTACGAATAAAGAAATAGGGTAACGGGAGAGGGGTGTAAACGGAAAAAATATCGTTTTTCAATAAATTTTATTTCTATTCTAAAAAACAACTGAAATCCTATTCGCAGAATTATTCGTTACATTAATTGAATTCGTCAATATCATCTTCCATTATTGAGGAGACTTTGTGATAAATATACCTGCTGGATTGAATAAATGACGTCATAATTGCGCTTTTGTTGCAAATTGATGACGTCATCATTATTTGGAAAACATTTAGAAACGTCTGAAGAGAGGGTGTTGAACCCAAACGAACTTCTTGGAGAATCGCTCTGCAAAAGTTTTTCCTACACCAAACGATGACGTCACCACTTCCATAGTTCATCCAACGTAGAAGCACATAACGTCACTAGAGTATTTATATAAACTAAAAAAATTTCATAACAAAATCAGGAATTTCAATTACGCAAAAAAGTTTTTCTTCTCTCTTGAAAGTCTAAATTTTCATATTTTCTTTCCCTTCTACCCCATAAGCTGGATAATATGACGTCATGCGCAACACATAAATTTTTATAAGTAATTAATATCAACTATATTATTAAAAAAAAATGGAAAAAATTTCGAGCAGATATTTTACGAGGCCGAGGGGAATTTTAGGTGATTGTTAAGGTTGCAATTCGAATCAATTAATTCACTTATCAATCGTTTACTTTGTATGAAAAATCAACTTGAGCATATAAATCGATAAATCGATAGAATTGATCCAAATCAGTTTCAAGCCGATCGAATTGAATCGATTTGATCAATTAGATCGAAAATCAATCAAATTTCCTCGAATCGATTAATCGATTTTTTTTCAAATTGACAGCCCTAGTTATTTTATGCATTAAACAAAAATAGATCAATGACGTTATAAACTGATTTTATTAATAATTGATGACATTATGCGTGCATTAAAAATATCTAGGTTTGCTTTTTTTATAGTTTTTGAATCATTTTCAAGTATTTTTCAGACTGTTTTTTTACTACTTCTCAATAGTGTTTTGGCTATATTTAATAACCTTTAAATTTTTTGTTTGAACTATATAATTAATAAAAAATATGTCAACTTTTTGAAAGCACTATAATTATCAATTTCCTAACTGCAATTTCACCAATTTTAAAAATTCTATGCATAACAGCATAATCTTTTTTTAATGAGAAAAATCAACCTACGCTAATTATCGAGTACTTTAACTATAATACATTCCTCTGCCCTCCCCCTCCTCCCATTCTACACTTATGAATTTAAGACCGACCACGTAATTTTCCGTCATTACCAAGTATCGAAAAAGAACTTCAAAATTCCAAGAATAATATTTCTTCTTCTAATTTCACGTCTTTATTTCTTGCGACATCGAAAAACTAACAAATACACCTTCAATACCTTCCACCTTCTCTTGAAAAAAAAACTAATTAAAACCCTTTATTCGAGTAAATTAACATGTCACAAAACTCGCATTCTTTCGACGCTCCAAACACGGCACGTTAAAACAACCCGTCGACGGAAAAACACCACGAAGCTCTGAAAGTTTTCAAAGGTCGTATTTTCGTAACAAAACACCGTCGTGCTTCGACTTCACGCAAGAGTCATTTTGACAAACTCAGCAATACTGTACAAATGCACTACCCAAAAAAAAGGAATTTCATTAAGAAAGCGGAAAATTTAATAAAAGCCGCTGATGAAGCAGTGATTCCTAACGCGACTATTTTCCAATTCCCCGATAAAGCTCTTAAATCCGATTTACGCTCTTCGACCGCCGCGTATCTTTTTTCTAGTTCGCGCATCTTCGCCGTAATGACCGACTTTTGTGCGAAAACCGCGGACGGCCTTTTCTACATCGAAATTTTATCTTGGTTTCTGTAGAGGCTTTTCGTATTTTTGGTTTGGTTAAATATATTATACGCCATAGTTCCACCAGATTACATTTACTGTTTCTCGAACCTACTCGAATTTAATTTGAAATCGTAAAATTGCCTATTTTCAGGCGTCTTCATATTTCTATATCTTTGGAAATCTATATGACCAAACTATACCAGAAACACTAAAACATCGCGACACATTTATTAGTTCGACGGAAAAATTACGAAATTTTCTTTCCCCTTCTATAACGGCTGCTTTCAACACAAACACGTGACCCTTCAAATCCTATAATTTACTTTTTTCACGACGTATCTTCGCGAATATTAATAAATAAAAAATAAAAAAGAAACACGAAAAGTCAAACCGACGATACTCATTATCGAGTACAAATAACTCGTTAATTTTTCAATAAACTAAAAATAAGCGTCGGTAAGTATACACTTGTACACACTTGTGAATTTGTTTACTTTCGACGCGTATAAATTTGTCCTTTAATTTAACTTTATCGCTCGTAATGATCTACGCTTTTGCACATAAGTTTACCAACGTTTTACTCGTGTTTATATTTCCAACGTCGTCGCCGTCGTCGCTGACCGAAGAAAAATACCCAAAAAATAACCACTTTTCAAGCTATAAAAGTTTTTATCGTAGGAAGTTGTAATCTAATACACGCCAACTCTACACGTACGTAAAATTAACCCGAGTTTTCGTCGTTGAAAACTTATACCGAAAATCTTTCTTTGCTTTTTAAATAATCAACAAGCGGTTAATTATAATAATTTCGTGGTTGTCCTCTATAACCATAAAGATGCCGTTGCAAAGCATGTGGTAAACGAAAAAATATATAATTACTGAAAAAAATGGCCAAAAAATAACACTCGGCCCCTCCCCCCTCCCCCCAGGGAAAAAAATCTTCTTGTAAAATAATTTCTTCTCAATTAAGAAAGCCATCCGAGACACAAACCCTTTGATTTTCATAGAAAAAAATCATTATTCAAAAACCTCATACACATCAGAATCTTCCAAAAACACACATAATTCTTGCAAAATGTTAACAGCTCCTGAATTAAATTACTTTTTCGTATATTAATCATATTCCAAGCAAAGAAGCAGATAAGGACGAAAGTGAACAGGTCACGGACCATATACTTTATGAATTTCGTATTAAAAAAAGGGACGAAAAAATTAAAAAAACAACAAAAGAAAACGAGAAACAGATTTACTCGCAAACGAGGGGAAAAGATATTTCACGCTTGAAATCAAGTCGCAGATAAAATCTAAAAAAAAATAACCCTTTGTGGAACCTAAAAACGAATACTACCGAAGCAAAAAAGACATCGGAAAATTTCAAATTATCGAAAAAAATTAAGATAAAAGAGCGCTTCCTTTCGGAGAATTAACTTGGAGCAGAGGAAACGAAAAAATTAAGGATTACGTTTCCTTTTCAGTATACATTTTCGATTTCAGATAAAAATATTTCCATAATTACCACCTCTGCGTAGTCTTATATTTAATACAATTCATCATAGAACCCCCCTCCACTTCTACCTCGAAAATCTTCCATACCCTCAAACTTTCTTCAAGTAGGTTTTACGTAAACTAAAAAAATCCATCTCTCGTTCTCCATTGTTTACCACCTGTCCAAACCATTAAAATTCGCAAAAAAAAACTTTCACCGGCAAATTACCCTTCATCTCTTGCCGCAAATAATTCCTCGGCTTTCTCCGGCGCATTTCCATTGTCCAAATACAACCACGGAGGCGAAATCCACGAAACTTCCGTTACAATAATCCGGCTCCTTGGAGATAATAGAGCTCTTATAAAGTTTCGCAGTCGTTACCGCCTCAGCTTCGTTTATTTCCAAGCTGCAGGTTTTTGCGCCGAATCTGCCCGAACTTTGATATTCTTCATTTCGCACGAAACGAAACTCGTATTCTGCGAATTCATATACGTGAAATAACGCGTAACGGTGCACCAAAGCGAGTGAAAATCATCCTTCGAAGGTCGTTTCCGCTGTTTCGTCAAACAATAACCAAATCCAATAAAAGTATTCGGCAAACTGGGTATTTTCTATTAACAACGACATTGTATCCTTTTAAAGGCCTATTTACGCGTTATATTCGCATCACGACGCAATGACCACATCCTCGATGACGTCACTCGCACCTCGTAACTTTTCGCGATTCCTTTCATTATTGAATTCCAAAGGTACGTAATTGAAGAATCACGGCTATCCTAAGTGATCTCGCTTTCGGGCATCTAGATCCATCTTCGTCAAAGGTACACGACGCAGGCACGTACCATAAATAGCTCGTGAAATTGGTAGTTTACGAGAAACACATCAGTCCTTGAAAAAAGTTTACACAATAAAAGACAAAACTTTCTTACAGCGCGGCGTTCATTTTCGCTAAATTAACTCGTAACTGCGTGAACTTTATCCCACACACGAAGCTCCATCAATTACACATACTCCCTCTAGCATCATCCCCCCCTTCTTCGCTTATTCGGCGGTTTTCCGCATACGAAGAGACTTATATACTCGCAGAAAGACCCAACACACGAACGGACACCGTTGCGAAATTCGTTTGCACCGCTTCCTTTGCACTCTCGCCGAGTAAAATTGCTAAAAGATATAATTCGATTCAGCCATTTTACTCGATTAAACCTCTTCGCGTAACTAGACTCTTTATTAGCATACAGGGTATCTTCCACTACTCGACATCGTACTAGCCGAATTTCCTAAATGCATTTCCATAAATACGCAACGGCGACTTGTTCTCGAACCGCACACAGTGTCCAGGGGGTTGGATATTTTATGCACTAACGCCGCCACCGCCGTCCAGACGCGGCATTATTAAAAACCCTCATTAAACTCGACGTTCGTTTGTGTTTTATGTTAATGAATTTAACGCGCTCAGCACGCGGCCCCGGCGCCCTTCACGTAAACCCTAATAAAAACAAAACATCTCCGCAAAAACACGTCCCACGATTTCGTACACTTTCGATGCGATCGCGAATAAATTAAGTCACCGAATCGCGACACAAAACGAAGCCCGGTAATAATCGTTAATAATATTAACCGAGCTATAGATTTTCCCAGCGAATGGCGAAAATTCACCTATAAAAGCGAATTCGGTGTACTAGATATGGCCTAAGCGGGGAATGCGGCGAAGGTGTTTTTTTTTCATTTACCACGCTCTATACGCGTATTTATACCTAGTCTGCGTAATACTCCTAATAACGAGGAAAATCTCGCTCATTATGAATCACGCTCTTTCTCTATCTGCTGTAAAAGAAGGCGTGTGTGAAATTCGAAACAGAGATTTATTGGGATTTTATTCGACGCGTATGAAGCGTATACGAAATACATACATATGTGTTTTCCAAATGACGTCATTATTTTCTCGACAACAAATGCTCGATTTTCGAGAATTTCCTTCTTTTATTTCCTCACAAATTGATTTCAGCGTAAACTACGACAATAAAAGAAAAATTTAGCTAAGAAGTAATTGGAAACCCCCCCTTCAACTCCTCAACTCCTACTGAGTGATACAACATAATACGAGTGGCATTGCTTAATTTTGACAATCTGATTGAAAAAAGCGGCTAAAAATTAAAATTAATTGACATAAGCAAACATGTATAAAATTCACCCCCCCCCCCCCCACACACACACACAGCTAATAATTTTTTTAACTACGATGATATCCTACTACACAAAATTATGGACACAAATTATTTTTTTCTAAAAAAAATTTTTTTAACTGGGATTTCTAGCTTACTTATATGACAAAAAAAATTCCTTTTAATTTTATTCCCCCCCGCCATTTTTATGCTCCTAAATTTTTGTAAAATAAAATATTAATGACGTCATGAATCCATAAAAATCTACAGAGAAAGATATTGTTCAATAAATTTATTGATTTTATTCTATCTTATAATTTTTTTACAGCAACAATGACGTCATAATTCTTCAATAAAATGGGACTTGTGACGTCACTGAGTTAGCCTATTTCTATTCGTCAGTTCAAGAGCAACTTGGAACAACTTTTATCAATGCAAAATTTGAATTAAGAAGTTGTTTTTAATTGTGAAAATTTTTATTAGAATATTGTTTTTGTACTTTTTTTCCGAACCGATCAAGTAATATAGGTTTTTGTCGAAAAATTAACAATTTTTTATATATTGTCCTCAAATAAATGATATCAAGTCCCTTTCATCCCCTTCCCCAAAAACGATTTTTTGCAGAAAAAATACTACCTCTTTTCGCCACACATTGTGAATCATTAAATTTTTTTATGAAGTTTCAAGAAGGAACAGAATTTTTGAAAAAGGGAAGGGGGAATTAGTAACCTTAACAGTCTTATTAACTTGATTGTTGAACTTTTCCTCCAAAATTTCTCTTTTTTAAATGAAAATTTACAAAAATAAGCCATAATTTTTTTATCACGAGACCACAACAACAACAACAAAATCTTTATTTTTTCGTACGGCGTTACAGGCCTTTAGCGTCGACAATTTTAAGAAAAGGTTTCCACGTTAGTTAAAATAAATTAGCAAGAAGCTATTTTTCGTAAACACGCAACACGAATTCCACACATAATTCAAAAAAGACAGATGAAGTTGAAAAAATTATTTCTTTTTTCTTCAAATTCAATCCACTTTTTTGATTCTTTCAAAAATACACGTGTATGATGAATTTATAAATACATACAAACATTATTACAAAACAAAATCTAAGCAATCTGTTAACCAGACAAGTTAGAACTTTTTACTAGCGACTTTTGTTGGAAACTTTCTACAGAAAAACTTAGTTCATGTCGCCATTGAAAAATCCCTTCAATAAAAATAATTTGTTGGGGTCAAAAAAACCAAAGCCCTCGCAAATGATCTAGAAACAAAACAACTCTAGAATTTAATCCCGAAGTCGGTTATTTCTCTGGAAAAAAATGTCAACGTTCAATTGAAAAAATTTACAATTTTCCAAAACCCGTACAATGAAAAAGCAAACTCATTTCAAAAATATCTCACGTTATTCCATCTGTGAAAAAATTCAATGATTCGCGTCTCCGATGAAGGAAAAAATTCACCCCTACTGCGGATAACTTTTATGGCGCAATTTACTCTCAGTGGCCGATCTCTCATTATGTAATTCCACATATGACTCAATCCTTCCGTCGCCTTCAACCCCTTCCTCGCGTATTTTTAATCATCTTTCGCGAATCTTTTCTTTCTACGAGGAGAAAAACGCTACAAGTAGCACACGCTACACACGTTATATCGTCACAGACCAACGACTCGAATAAAAAGGTCAAATATAACGAAGCCAGGCACGGCGGCGGCGTGCCACGACGACATGAAATAATACGCCACCAGGGGATCCAATTTGAAATAATATATATACCGAGTATACATATACATATACCATTCAACGTCGAATTACCCTTCTCCATTATACGTATAATTTATGTATAGGTCTTGTTCTTTTTCCTATCCTTTTCTCTATCTCTATGAACTAAATCAACTCCGTGTTGAAAATCGAGCCACTTAAATCAAGCTTTCGTATAACGCAACCTCACAAATCGCAATTCCCTGTTGCACACGTCGCGAAACGTAAAAAGGAATTCTTACTAAACGATTTACATCCGTTAATTAATATTATCGTATCTTACGATTAACCGAGCTTTTTAATTCGTTAAAACCAAAGACCGTTGAACTCGTCATGTCGAGTACTAAGGTAATTTTTCTAATTACTACGTACCGGAAACTTTCATATGTAGAACTTTTTGAAAGAACTACACAAAAGCTATTCCCTCCACGAAACTTCCCACGATCGAGTTCATTTCGCTGTTCGATGAAAGGAAGAAAAAAATGTCGGAAAAACTTGCCGACATTTTTAGCACTCTTGAATATTAGAATTGACATTTGTAAATTTAAAAATACTTTTACACGCTTGCCAACGTACTCGTGTAATTTCTATGCTTGCGAAGCTACGTACGAACTTTCATTACACTATGCCTACGAATTACCAGCGACGTATTGAATTTCGCGAAAAGCTATTTTAAATTTTTATTCGTTTTCGATAACCCGTCGACGTGTTCTTTTATCGTTACCGTCGACATATTTTCCACGTAAACACGTGAATTTTTTATTTACATACGCGATTGTCATTCACAAATGTATAAATTTGCCTACGTCGACGAATACGTAAGTGTAATATCGGCGAATAAAACCACAGTGGTTTTTTCCGCCATTAAAACCGCTCACAGAAAAGCAGAGCTTCATTTGGCAACGAATTTATCTAGCTTAAAAAAAACCAACGCCGGAAATTAACCCAGAAAATTTGTATTTTTACATAGTAACATCCGATTGGTGGATTCGTGTCGAAATTATATCGCGACGAAGCACAAAAAAAATTTTTCAATTTTTTTTACCCCAAAAATTTCATTTAATTTTCCCTAAAAGACAAACCCAATAAAAAAAAGGCGATAAATCTGCGATTAAATATTCCAAGTTTCACATTTTCAGCAACATTTCTACGCCTTAGGTTGCCAGGTCATCCATGGTTCTTTTACGAGGCCAATACTCCGTACATAACCTAGTACTTCAGGAAATTAAATTGTCTAAATACTCGCCAAGATGCTCGGTTCGCCTGCCCCAACACCCACTTCGCGTATCGATTTAAATTTCTCAACGGCTCGTTTCGTTGTCGCTTTTAATACGTGTAAATAATTCGTGCGACTTGCCAAAGGCCTCTGATTTAACTGCGAGACCAACGATCGTAAATTAACATTCAAAAACTACGCGAATATCCCAAAGATGGATGCGTCTCAATCCACAAGACGTTTGTTCGGCTCGATTTAAATAAATTATCGGCTTATCCATCTGCCCTTCATTCGCACCGCTGAGTTCGGAAATTCGTTTCGCGTTGACCTCGCATTTAAAATTCGTTCGAAAACCATAAAAACTGGCAACTAGTTCGAAATAAATGAATCGAGAATTTCGAGCGTTTTCCGCGCGTAATAACGAAAAAGAGACTCGAAAAAATCGCACCTGATAATGGACTAAAACGAGGAAAACTTTTTAACGGCCAACTTTAAAGAGGCGTTTTTATTAAAAAAAATAAATTGCCGAATGGTCGCGCGAAAAAATTTAATTATTCAATTTCGTATTTTAATATAAAACCGTCGCACAGTCGTGCCTCGGCCGTAAACCCAACAACGAAGCTTTGCCTTCACCGTAGTCGGGCCACGCTAATGGAATTGTTTTTACGCAATTAACTTTAAAGTGTTTCTACGTAATTAAGAATGCTTACAATTTCGCGGTGTTACTATTCCTCCCTCATTTCGGCATCGCGTATCCGCCCCTCTTTTGTCAAAACTCCCCATCTTTATTTATTTTCCATTTCCAAGTGATTTTTCCGATAACCGAATGTAGGCCAATTCAACCAAATATACGGATCTTATCTTACAGCATTTCATCGCCAACGAATTCCACTTTTTTGGTATCGCGTCCAAATCATTGTCGAATGAATTCAATCGAAACTGCACGAAATTGTAATTTTGAATTTAGGGGGAAATCGTGAAATTAAGAAATGATCGTACGACGATGATTAAATTTCGGTAGTTATTTTGGAACGCTAATTTACATCTTTTGGAGCAAACATGCAAAAAGAAGGCACATATTTTAGTTCGTTCAAATATTATAACGAAATTTCAAACTTCCTCAAAATAAATGTGACGTTTTCGAATTTAATTTAATCTGCACCCGGAATCTAGCTTTGAAAAAAAAATCAACAATCTCATCCTTGTCTGTTCTCATAGTATTTTTTTTTTCAATTTAACTTTTTTTTTTATTCAATCATGAAGATTTACAAAGTTTTGGAAAATCAATTTAAATAATTATATAACCTTTTTTCTAGAATGCGATCAGTTGATCACACTGATCACGGCATCAAAAATTGATCTTTTGCATTTTTTAATATTTTTGAGAAGATCATGAATATTTTTAGCCGTTTATGAAATGGCATTTATGATTTGACGGGGCATGAAGAAGGAGTACGTAAGGTTCCAAAATTTCGGTGAAATTTAAATTTTGACCCCGACTTTGATTTTGCTTGAATGAAAATTAGCAATTTTGACAAATTTTTTGCAAATTTTGGTGAAAGTTAATCATTACGTAGAGTAAAATTTACCAAAAAAGAATTTACAAATCGTAAAAAATCAAAAATCAGCCAAAAATTTTGGTAGGAGATTTTTTTTACGTCTTTATTTGAAAAATTTGACAGGTTATTAAATGGAATTCTTTTTGAAAATCACTACCTTTTTACCAAATACCTGCCAACTTTACCTCCCCCCCCCCGATCATGACGAAGTCAAATCTTAGATATAAAGAAAATCTGTACTTGAAAAAAAAAATAAAATTGGGATTATGAAAAAATAAACGACATAATCAAGCAAAAATTAATCGATTTGATCGAAAAATTCTTGAAAATTATTCCATTTCTTCATCAATTCATACAAAGCAAATCCACCAATTCTCGTGAAAACCGGCATTTTCTTTATTTCAGCATCCAAAACCATCATTGTAAAAATCCCAATTCTTGAAAATTCGCCGCAAATCAACCTCGAAGATTTCTTTTCACAGATACGACTCCGTTCGTAGTCTTCGAAAAATACCAACTTTTTTAATGCGTTTCTTGTCTTTCATTTCCGATGGCGCCGCGTCGCCATTCTCCCAGCTTTGGTCCATACTCCTGCGTCGTTTCTTCGACTTGTCTACAATCTTTTAGGAAGTTCTCTTTTTTGTTAGTTCATTCCACTATGGCGGTATTCTTCGTAAATGTCTTTGGCTATTGGGACCCGCGTCGTTTCGGTCGATTTATCGATTTGATTCTTCACGCGTAGACTTTCGCGTCGTATCCACCGACAAATAATACAATAAATCCAAAGGGCATCTTGCGAGCGAATACAACCACGATGAATTTTTTCGTCTTGTTTACTCGAAAAACGTCGCGTTGTCGTAAAACCCGAGATAAAATCCAAATATAAACGTATAAATTACCAGCGAAATTTCAAATATCGATTTCCAAACCGTGTCTGCCTATCCTTGTTACACGTGTGCGAACCCGATGACGAATAATTTCCCAAATCCACCCAACACCAACGTATGGACCAATCAAGAAACCTCATTTTATAAAAAAATATTCCTTGAAATACTCGTATTTCACTCTAGAGGCTGCTTCCAAAACCATCAGATTTAGGTATATTCAATCCCCGAACCTCTATAATCCCTCGCACACGTATGATTTTCACAACAAAGTGAAACAAACGTGGAAACGTGAAATTAGTCAAGATTGTCATTCGGTCTTTTGAGATTCCTTTTTCTACAACGCAAACGTGAATTTTCTCGCGGGTCATTTAAGTGAAAAATAACTCAGCGCCTGTACATAAAAATGTAAATTCTCTTCGACCGAATACGCGCACAAAAAGTTGAAAATTTACACTTTTACGCAATTTAAGACGATAAGCAAATATTTAAAATGGAATTAACTTGTATAAAGATATCAGAATGGGAAAAAAAATAAATCGTCTCTTTTTTCACGTCTTCTGAGTTACGTTCGTTTATAGAGTTTTCGTGGTTGTTAAGCACTTACCGACTATAAAAACTTAGCAACATTACAAGCGAAAATTCCGCTACACGGGGGAAAGTTCCATCGCGAAAAATGCTCCAAGATGTAGTGAAGTTGTAAGACGTAAGTGTACATTAGGGGAGCATTGTATAGTTTAGGGTTACAACCCTATATTTTCATCTTTTTCAATGATAAACAACTGAAAGATTGCGATACATTAATAAAATGAATGATAGCGATTCAACAAGAGGAAAAAAACAACAATAAACGAATCGACTACACGACGAATCCGTATAGGCCACAGGGGTGGTTTACGAATCTCGAATAAATTTTTATTGCAACTTTTTTCACTCTATCCTACCCCACCGTAGACTCTCACTTTTCTCTCTCATATAATAACGCAAAAATAAACCTAACGCGTAAACAATGCTATAGAATAAACCAAACCGCTAATCCAGACTCGCTCGTTATGTCGTTTTTCTTACACATTAATTGTATTTTCGCCTTTGGTATTTGCGTATCGAGTTTGGCAACGTGTACACCAAACGAACAAACCACGAAGAGGGGGCAAAATGAATATTTCTTGGTTACAAGCTTTACATTGTTAAAGTACTTTTTATTCGCTATTTCCAAACGACCAAGTTTTTTCACCCATACAAATAAAGCTTCGTTGTTAAATTTAATGCAAATAATCTTCGCCGAAAAAAAAAAACACGACGGGATGAGAAAATGAGAATATTTTTAGTCTTTAATCGTCTGTGTTGAAACGTTCATTTTTTTCTTCCTTTATTCCCATAAAACCGTCGCTTTTCTTATAACAACCCCAATAAGCAGAAAACATTTACTCGATGTTTCGTTGTCGCGAGCAACGAATAATTTCTTTCGCTTTGACAAAAAACAGAGCCGAAGAATTTCGCAAATTTCATGTTCGTATTTTACTCGTGCCACCAACTTAATCCGTCGAAGGAGACGATCGATTTGATATGAATCTTCGTACATATACGTGCCATAAATTACATACTGTCGAATTGAAGGCGTAAAATAGACGAAGGGCGAAGGGGAAGGGGGAACATGAGCGCTTCAACATGAAAATTTTCGAACACGTAGAAAAGTGTTCAAATATGAGCTTTCAAAGCTGCCAATCTAGAAAAAAGACTTACAGCAGAATGTTTAATGATGATTTTTGAGAGTATTTTCATGCCATTCTTATAACACTAAGATGATTATACAGCATTTGTCTTGAGTATAAGACGACTCATATGTATGACTGAGCCCGAAAAATGACAAACCACACAATTTTTTTGAGCTCAAAATGACGCGTAGTCCAAAATGAAATTGTTGAAAAGAGTAGGCAAAAAATTTCCCATAGGACGAGGAAGAGGAGAAGACCTGTGAAAAGGGGCAAGCTCTCTGGATATGAAAGTCCCAAATACGAAACCACAATTGGTTTTTCCATGGGAGATTTAATACATGTAGGATCTTGACTGAGTAATTTTTCAGGGGGGGGGGGGTAATCTACTGAAATCACAATTTTTAATCCTTTCTATTTCAAAATGTTGAATTGTTTTAATTTTAATTTTAAAAACATCAGAATTTTACAATGTCCAACCAATTTTTTTTTTTGAAAAAGCAATATTTTTCAGTACCTCTCCCCTCCCCCCTCATTTCCATCAACGAGGTCAAATTTCCGATTAAAAGAAAACCTGAGTTTAAAAAAAAATCAAATCAAAATCATAGAAAAATGAACGCGTTATATGCTCAATTTAAAAAATATAAATACTGTATAACGTCACATATCCTGACAGTGCAGCCAATTTACAAAAAATTGCTAATCATTTATCAAAAATGAACAATTTTTTCGAAAATATTTCATGTCTTCGGGTTTCCTCATTCTAGGACCATTTTTTGGCATGATTCTTTAATTTTTCACTGCTTTCACTGCTTTCACTACCTGTTAAATATCTTAAATTTGCAAGCACGTATTTAAATTGAGAAAAATTTTAAAAAAGAAGAAAAAATTGCACGAGTGTAACGAGGACTATATTTCTTTCATCATGAAAATTACGATTTTCATCATTTTTATAGCCTTTTAACGCATAATTTGTTATAAAACCATGGAAAATTTTACAAAAAAAATTATTCGAGGGTATCACTCTAATCCTCTCCTTAAAATTGGCGCTTCGTAAGCGGTATTTTTCAGTTTTAAAATTTTAACCCGTTCAGTCACCTTTGACTTTGGTATTTCACCTTGGCAAAATGTTCAATTTTTCGTTCACATTTGGAAATGATCGAATTTACAAATCTTTACTTACTACTTTACTTTTTTTACTTTTTTTGTTTAACGTGCCGTGTACCGCAACTAAGGCTAGAGGCAGTTTGCCGAATTTTAATGGTTTTCAAAATGTTGGGAAAGAAGTCCCCCCCCCCCTTGTACATGCACAGTCCTTACATTTATGTCAAAAGACGTGAGATTCTAAAATATTATTTACCTCATCTCCCAGTCGTTCCTCAAAAAAAGTGCTTCACATCACAGATAACTTTCCTAATTCATCCGAATCACCTGAACGTGAATTTGTCGTCGGCTTTTTTTGGAAGCATACCACTTCCACAATTGTAAAATTTGCGCAATAAAGCCTCATGTAATTTTTGTAAAGCACTCAGCAGCGCAACCAGTTTCTTAAGCATTAATCGAGAAATCAAACTTTCGAAGAAGCTACGTAGATCGACAACGCAAATATTTACCATCGCAATTTCAATACATTACGCTCACCACGTAAAATAAAAACCACGCTCCTAATCATCAATATATCGCTAAATAAAATAAAAAACGCTATTAACGCGGCAAATCCTCCATGGTCGAGTTCAACGTAACCGGATACCACTCGGTATTCGCTCAATTCCGCACGACACGGTACGTTGAACGACTAAAATAATTCGTGGCTGACGCGGAGGCGCGCAACTAGACGTTGAATTAACCTTGATTAAAATAATCAACCGGACAATTACATCGCAGGATGGAATCGCAATGTGTTAAATTCCGAAACAACTGACATCGCGAATGTTATACGAGACATCACGAAGCTTTTTCATGTTTCACTAATAATAATCTTAGTAACAATTAACCCATCAAGTTATCAACATGTTTTCTTGTTTTCGACGACATCGACATCGAATTCCACTCGAAACAAGTAACACGTTTATGGTGCTTTTTCTCGAAATACATTTTCAAATCCTACCTTGGATAATCTTGAAAATCAGCATCCGGCACGATCCATCTGTTACATTTCCGACACTACACGTAAATCGAGTTGAAAATTAACTAGGGCGTGAAAACTGCGAAAAAAAGGAATCCCTCGTTGAATAGCTGCAAAAACAAAATCAAACACGGATTTCATTTTAATCTGATAAACCGACGTTATCCTGTTACAGGGATGTTATCTTATACGGATCAACATGTGTATTTACGCGGCTTACTCTCGACATCGCGTATACACGGTCAATAGGGAAAAATACATTTTTTATTTTCTCGCTATTTACCCAGCATCTCTTCATCTCGTCGTTAATCTCGCTCAACGTATGTATATTTGATCATCGGAATTTCTTCGTTTGCGTGGTTAACCACGCGTAAAGTCTCTATGAACATTTGTCCCCTAAGGTACCACCCATTCGTTTATTTCCACTCGCAACGGCCAACTTATAAGAAAAGGCCAACATATCCGGTCAGTCCCTTAATACGGCCAAACATATGTAAATTTATTAGCACACCGAGTTTTGCCAATTACAAGCCGTGGTCCGCATCCAGTCGAATAAATTTTCAATGTTACCAAAAAGTCCATTTGCATAAATCATTCTAATTACACTGTCAAGAAATGCCAAAAATCCTTTTAGCCGGGCTCACTGCTTGGCATGTTGCCCACCTTTGCACGCAACAAGTTCATTCTACCCTCGACACGGGCTACGTGCACCGGCATAGACGCCCTTTGCAATGGTGATAACGCGTATCATTTGGTTTCCAGTTACATTCTGCGTGCCAAAGTACATTACGCTTGAACGCGATAAACGCCGAGTTCATAATTTTTCTATAAATCTTATTTTTATGTAATTTTTTCTCCACCCGTCACCGCGATGTTACATATTATAGCGATATCGTTTACCCCCCTCCCCCTGAATTTAAATTCTTCCAAGATACAAAATTAATTCGTTTAACTGATTAATTTCCGTTACCCTCGTGAACGCTCGCCGTTTTACGCGTAATTTTACGCGCCAATTAATTACGTTACACGCCCCCTTCTCTAACCTAATTTTTCCAAATCAAACTTAGCTTCGGCTAAAAATCGCGTTAACACGAGTCGAACACGAAAGCGGGGGAGATGCGTTTTTCGGCGAAATTTAATTAAAAGACGAGCGTCCCACGGAGCATAATGCGACCGCCATTTACTCTTGTCGTGTTTTCCTGATGAATCGGTTCGAGAAGTCTGTTCCGCGTTGAAGTTTCACGATAAATCAACCGCGCAACGAGGTGAAATTACAATTTCAAAAGTTCATTGAATTTCATTCAAAGCGCGAGGTTTTTATGAATCAAAAGCGCGAAATTCTTTTTAACAGAGATCTTGTATTTTTAGCTGTAATTTCGTTTCTTACAAATCCCATTTCGTTTAAAACGCAACCATCGAGTTGGCCTGAATGAAGGAATCGATGTGGCGTCGCTGCGAATAATTCCGACTGAGAGGGAACTTTGGTCTGAATTCAGCTTAGTTAACAACCGATGGGGTGCCAGGAAGGGACGATCAGAAGTGGAATTTTTCAACAAATAACCTTCGAAAAAGAGACTGGACGATGTTTTTTTTTGGTTTTGGAAAGTATACGCACTTCTTCCATTCTTTACTATTAATTTTCTGACAAAGCTGCTTTTGAAGAAATATCATTGAACATGAAAAAAGAAATCGTTATTTTTTATTGCAGCAGTTCCACAAATTATCCCTTAAATTATGCGAATGATTTTCAATGCTTATTCGTTAATCAAAACGAATCTCATTCGAACATTAGAACATTAATGGTCCTTCACAAATTCTTCAATTTGTGAAATAGACATCCATGATGACATCGTTTTTTTTTATTTTCGAGTGCTCATTTCACAGATGATAGTCTTTATAAATTATCGTTAAATGACAAAAAATTATTTTTTGAGGATAAAATCAAAAAAAAAATTCTACAAAGTTGGAAAAAAATTGATTGAGCTCGAAAATGTAAGCACAAGGGTATCTAACGGATTTTTTCTTTGAAGAACCACTACTTCTTCACTACCTTTTTTCTAAATTTTCCAGAACCTCTCAACTTTACTACGCCCCCACCCCCGTCTTCCATCCATCCCCATCAACGAAGTCAAATTTTAGATTAGAAGAAAATTTGTAATTGAAAAAAATCAAATTAAAATTATAAAAATATAAATGCGTTATGTGCTCAATTTAAAAAAATATAAGTGACGTCATATATTTCGACAGTTCTACCAATTCATACAAAATTTCCAGTTATTTATCAAAGGTGAACAATTTTTGAGTAATTTTTTCAAAAACATTTCTTTTTTTCAGGGTTTTTCATCCTTGCACTACTTTTTGACAAATATCACCACTTTTTCACTACTTTCATGACCTATTTTCAAAGTCACTAATTTTTTACTATTTTCACTAATTTTGCTACCAGTTAGATACCTTGGCATATAAAATTTACAATAAAAATTGTTAAAAAAAATTTCATAACACAAAAATATTATTAAATATTTCTCAAAAAAAATATTCCATTCACAATTATTTTAAAATAATTCAGATAATTCAACTAATTTTCCAATGATAAAACAAAAAAATTGATAAAAATGTTCAAGACAATCGTGAAAACAAAATAAAGTAATTAAATTTTCATTACATTCAAATCACCAACTTCATAATCATGAACACCAAAAATCCAACACCATCAATAATTTACATTTGAAAAAAGGTGTCACGAATATCAACTGTCGTAGCAAGCTGTCCAGAGACAAACGCCAATAAAAACGTGATTATCCCAAGGTCAAAACAACATGCCACGCCCTTCCGCAATCATGACACTGGTAAACGTGTCAATCATCAACGATAACTCGGCTTCATGACACGAACGCACTCTACAGTAATTTAAATTTACGTTTTTACGACTTTAAACTTTTTTCATCATAAAAATATAAATATTTTCAGCTCTAAGAAAATCCCATTTCGACATCACCCTTAACTCGTCGTTCGCCTCAGATGCGCCGCTTCGTTAAAATCTCACCCCAAATTCCTTTCGCAAATCCTTTCACGACAAATTAATCCGAACCCGTCAAAATACTCCTTCACGCAATCGAACAATTTAATCAACATCGAAGAAAAATTTCCAAATCACTGGTTCCGTAAATTATCGAAGCTACTCCGTCTACGTCACTTAAATTACTCCCATTTTAATGACATACAACCAGGGGCTTTCGATTAAAAAGACCGTATGCACGCTCATCTTCTTTCATCGCATCCGGCCAATCCACTGCGAAAAATCTCCGCGACTTGAAAAAAACGCGTATACGAATTGACACGAACATATATACCTTCGTTAAATCCTTTCAAAGCTGCTTTCCTTTACTGTAACGCGAAATGTCTTAAATTATTCGCATCCTTTTTTTCCCATCGTTCGCATTTCGCCATAACGGACATGACTCGCGGCTACCGAAACGACGGTAAAAAAAGTACGCTTTATTGTCCATCTTTGAAGGGACATCCTTTCAGAGAAAAAAAAAGGCAAGATTGAAGGGTCCGCGACTATCTGCGGTTTCATTTCGTCGAATATACAATTTAAAACTTTCTTATCGTCGTATGCGACATATTCATCAGATATTCCACCAAAGCTCTTCGGCGCGCCTTCCGCGCATAACCTTGCATCAAATAGGGCGGAAAATTGAAAATTACACGAGTTTCTTCCAAGCATATACCAATTATACAACTGCTACGTAATGCGGGTAATATTTACCAGACCGATTTCAACTCTTGTATGAAAAATACCTCGAATATTTCGTCGTTTGCGTCGAAAAGGGGATGCGTGCGTACACCGTATGCCGCCGCGTTAATTAACTCGCATACCCGAACGCCTTGTGTCGCTGAAAAATTATCATATCATAAAAGCAGGCGACCTGCATGGCAACCCAACCTACACGTATCGCAATGCACGGTGTAGTATATGCTAATTTTATTACAGCCGTGTTAAATGAGTTGCATACTTTGTCGTTTAGCGATGCTAAATGCTTTTTGCCTAATGTTCGCCGTTTTTTTTTTTTTCATCGTATACTCGAAAGTCTTCAAACTAACGCGAAGTTTATAAAAGGCCGTTTATAAAATACGACAAAAAGGGAGAACACAGAGAGAAAAAAAGCTCTATATCAGAAATTCAACGTACTCAGCCAATTTCCACGCAGCTTCGCGATTCGACATATTTATCGTAACCGTTCAGCGTGCGCAATTGATATAATACGACTAAAGATTGAAATATACGCCGAGTATACTTCGCCGTACTACAGTGAATTATTTAAATGATAACCTCGATAAATTGGATTTTTATCTTAATTTTATTATACGTAGTTACGTACTACGTAAGTTATACTACTCCAGGTCGTATAACGAGAACGTTCGTTTACCTCGATGTCTCGTGACCAGGGCTTCGTAAACTTTCTTATCTACGTAGCTGAAAAAGCTCCCGGGATGCTTGGTAAATTTATAACTACTATTTTCAGCCTAGAGATATATACCGAGTTGAAATTTGCAATTCGAACATTATACGGGTGTTTCGAACGACGGCACGACGTATCGTTGCACTTTTTGTGTACTTCGCGCAAGGTCAAGAATTAAGTATCCTAAGGCTTCTTTTGTCGAGTCGAATCATTTAACAAGTTTACTTAAAAGCTGTGCTTTCAGCGATACGAAAATTTTCTCGCTGCAGGCGATTACCAGATTTACTACTTAATAAATTTCTTACGTCTCAATGCAAAATAACCGAACGAAGTGGATTCGGGGTAGTTGAATTTATTTGATCCTTTGTTGACCTTGGCGTGATACGATGGCAGACATCTTGTCGCAAAAACCACAACGTCAACATATCGCAGATGAAATGTTCTGAATTTACAAATTTAAATCCATTTAAGTGAACGGCCAACTTTACGCGTGAAATTTTTGCATGAAACCGTAAAGAACACATTTAGAATTGAGACAATTGAAATAATTTGAGAAAAAACTACATCGAAGGATTTGATTTCCCAAATTACATCAATAATCGAAAAATTTTAAAAATGAAGAGGGAAATTTTTCAATAAAACTACAAACACGGTGAGTGGGATATCAATGTTTTACTTCAACAAAGATTAAGGCAAAAGAAATCATAATAGAATTTGTTTTGAAAAATCACTACTTTATCAATATAATTTTATACCAAATTTCTCAACTTAACTCTCCCCCTCCCCCACTAAAAGAAAAATTTACTACAGAAAAAAGTTCAAATTATACAAAACCCTATAATCTGAATCAAAATTATAAAAAAAATAAACACATAATAACGCTTATTTTAAAAAAATACAAAAAATTAGATTATAAGAATTAAAAGTTATGTATTTTTTTTTAATATTTAGGTTTTTTTAATTTTTTTCTCTAATTTTTCTTGAAAAATTGACCAAATTTACTTTGACCACCCATTTTTAAAATTACTGTTTTTTCATAACTTTCGCCGCTTTCATCATCTATGTAAGATATTCTGATAAAAAATAATTTATTTTTTTCAAACACCCAAATTCGTGATTCACATCAAAAAAAAAATTTCAATTTTAAAATAATTTCGGTACTTTTCCACCATTTTCTCGTGGAATTTTTTCGAAAACCAGCGAGAAATGAAAAATTACAAAAAAGAGCCTTTAGGTAGATAACTAAAACAGGTAATTAATTTTTACCGAAGAATCGGGAAAATACAACTTTTAAATCAAACAAAAACGAACTTTCAAAAGCTACCTTGACGACAGCGCTTCTAGAAAGAGTAAAAACACCAATAATCTCTTGTTTTTAATATTTCGTAAACAAGCATATCTTCAAGTATCGCAAGTTATATACACCTTTTTTCGAAGGAACGAAGCTTTCATCTTCATCACTTTGTATGACTAATTACTCGATGGAAACTAATTAGTATCATGCAAAGTAAAAATGTTCGAAATAATCCTCTCTAAAAAACAAACAAAACCACGTTTCAAAAGCTTTGGAATTCAAGGCACCTCCGAAGTATGAAAACATTTGTACACGTGATTTTTTCTACGCGTAAAAATTTCAGAGGAAAATTTCCAATAACGAAATTCCCGTTAGGTTGTCTCTGCGAATCCATTAAAATTCACGATCTAGCAAAAACGAGGCATAATTTTTCGTCAATTCGACATTCCACTTATTTCATTTTGAAAATAACATCGAACGAGGGAACGTAAATAAATATGATTTAATTAATAAGATGAAAATGCAAAAGCACTCAGATTAAATAGCTCCATCGGTGGAATTCCTCCGATAAGTCGTCCATTAAATACGGAAAATTCCCCGGAACGTCAATTTTTATCGGTTTTAATTTTTCTGCGAATGTTCCTCGTGCGATGTAATCTTCGTAAATTTCATTTCATCGCATTAGTTTTTCATTCGCTTTCTTTTTCATTGCAACGAAAAAAAAATTGTCATTTATACATAACACACGTTACGATACATCGGTGCCTCAATATCGGATACTTCGCTCTCATTTGGGAAATTCCAACACGTTTACGCGTTCGGGATTTTTACGATATTCCTTCGCTGGTCGCGGTCGTCGTCGCCACTGCATCCATAATCCGCGCAGACATCGTCGTGTTTATCGTAAATCCGGCAATTTAATTTACCCAACTCCTTAATTGCGATTGTTCGATTTTTCCTCGTTTCCTGAGGCCGAAGGCAGGTGGCGGGGTAACGTGAAAAATGGAAAATGTCACTTAATATTAAAAATATAGCTCCAAAGCACGCTCTCTCGTCTACGTTTAAACGAACTTTTTATAAAATTTGCTCATGACTTCGATAATACTACGTACAAAACCGACGCGCGCGGGGGGCGAGTGAAAAAAAGTAAATTTGTTTTCTTTTTTACTTCGCTTCACGTAGCACGCGAGCTTTTACGAACTTAGCTCGCCCCTGCGAGATGGTACCGCATTAATCTTCGCTTACCGGTACATTCTATCAATAATAAACGATCTCGGATACCGTTTAAGTATTATTTATTGTCCTCTTTCTAATCATATTCGCAGAATAAAAAATCCAACCGGAGGAGAACCTCGTACGTGTTCGTATTCGGTGCATCGCGATAATAACCATTTTTTACCCCATTAACGCTGCTATCTCTCGCGCTCTTCTCGACCACGACCATCGAACGTGTACGCGACGTTCCACTCTAATTAGCGTCGTTTTGTCCATCGATATTAACCCGAGGTTTTAAAATATTCACGTGTTACGTCACGAAACGCCCAACACAAGGTGCCACTTTCATATGACAGATTAGAATAACTGACTTTAATTAATTTATCTTGATATGAAACACATACTGATACAAAGCGCCATCCTTGGTTGAAACTTCCGCTAAATGTGACGTAATTTTATACACCTTTTGACGAGCTACATCGACGACGCCACTCATCGTTCAAAATACGTACACGTACTTGGCATAATAAACCAGATTGCTCCTTTTTATCCCGCCTTGAAATTCGAGATACGTTTCGTCGTCGAGTGGCCATTAACTCGGCCATTAAATTCGTATATAACTCGAGTAATATTATCCGCCGTGAAAAGGTCTTCTTCTGCTTCTTCCACAAATGATCGCGTCAAATTAGCGAGACGGTCAACTATCCGGGTACTTATGTTGGGTCGTTGAGACGCACTTTTGAATGAAATATTCGAGTCTCGGCATGTTCTGATTGGTTGATATTTCACTTTTTTTTACAACAGCAAATTGCCATTCCGCTTGAGAAAACGTAACGACAAATCTATTATTGGCAACGTCGCTTTTTTCAAAAATTCACGTTTTTTGGAAAACCGACTGCATTACTTTGTAGTGCTTAGTATTTGCATCAAAAACGGTCCTATGCGTATTATGCCCGCCAGCGATAGTAAAGAAATTATTACACTTTGAAGTTTCACAACCTTTAAAATAATCTGATAACAAAGGCGAAATAAACCTGTTTTTTTTCTAATAAAATGCAAATTGTTTGACGACTTTATAATTTTACAAACTTTCCATGAAGTAAAATAATGGCATCGAATACACATCCTATTATTGGCAACGTTGCATTTTCAGGATTTCTCTCTTGACCTGAATTTATTATTAAAAAAAACTTCAAGATGTATTATAAAGAACCCCTGAAAAAAATTTCCAAGCAAACAATTGTTTTCTCTCAATGCAAAATACAGTAACAGCAATTTTCACTAAAAAGTCACATTTTCTGACACTCCATCAAAATTTTAAATAATAGCTCCACCTTGAAATATTCTGTATTCATCTCATAACCGTGCACCGAACCAAACACCAACGCCTTCTTACAGCATCAAACATTTATGACATTTCCTTCATAACCCCTTCAAATATCAAGTTAGGTACCCTTCACTCAACCTTTTCGACCCACTTCACTCCGCGCCCTCGTTCAATTTCCAATTCCAGGGGTTCGCTTCAACTCGGTACATCTTACAAAGGAACGGGCGTCACATAAATGTTAATACTATACGAAAAAATACCATCGCAAGACCGAACACAAAACACACCCCTCTCGATCTCTCATGCATGCGAAAACCATCGTTATCTTACCCGACGAACATTTAAAACAACCCCTTTTGAAAATCGCGAGCAAATTGTCCGGTCATGTTAATTCTAAACACGGTTTATATATCTTGACATCAATAGCAACATTACGCTCGATGAAAGGGAACGCGTTCATGGTGAGAAACCCATTCGAACGGACTATTTAACACGTTTAAGGAAAAACTCCATTCTCTTTTTATTTTGAAACGTTAGAGCAAACATTTTCGCCGGGCGAAAAACGACACTTAATTACTATTAGACGAATGCTCGCTTTAAATCTTCCATTATACAACGTACTATATCCACTCGTTTAGAAAACTTCTGGCGTACAGTTTTTACTCGCGCTTCAAGACAAATAACGCAGTTTGCATTCATTCTGTAGCCGGCGCGCGAAACGTACACAAGAAGAAATAAAGCTTAAAAGTTGCCTTTAAAAACAAGAAAACTACCGTTAAAATTCGCCGCTTGAAAATCATCCGTTAAGGTTCCGGCGGCGCGTGTTCGTTATATTTCACGGGAAATTCAACCTACCGAGATACTCGTATAAGGCAAATTAAAAAAGCTCCCGAACCTATTATAATTACACCGAACGTATATTAACGAGTCGTTAAAAGCACGTAAACCGAAATAGCCGACTTTATAATACGTTATTATAGGAAAGAATCGAGTAAAAGCGATTTAATTAAATTAGCTTTTGGCCGAATAACACCTAAATACCTAAATATTCTTTTATTTCAGTAATTACAACGTTCACCAACTCCGAAAAATTCGCGTTTTTCAAATATACACGTTTATTTTACCAATAAAAAAAAACCTCGTGATTTTGGCAACGGTCACTTCTTCAATTAAAAACACATCTCCTTTGTTTTCGCTATCAACGTAAACGTAAATTAAAAACACCTCGATGAGAAAATAAGACTAAAAAATATTCCCCATCGAAGGTCATCACCCCCTCATAACCACATCTAACGCAGGCTGTCTCGTCTGAAAAATTCCGCTTGAAATTTTAATCAAGCGAAACGACCATCCTATTCTTCGCTGTCGTCGATTTTTACTACGTCTACGACGCCACAGTCCGATATGAATTCCAAATAACGAGCTTCCATAAATCTTACCTTTTTCATTCATTTCCTTCTCTAAGAATTTTACCGTTTTGTTCGAATCCATTTCATGAAATAGGATCGGCCATGAATGATTACAAATTTTAACCGACTTATTCGCACATTTCGTTCGCATATGTCTCGACTCTCGAATTCAACGAGAAAATTTTGAATGGATTGGACATTTATCAGTTTGATTGATACAAGGTTCGCTTCGAAAAATTCATCATAATTCGAGAAATTTTTCACGATTTTTTTTTTCAAAGTCCGTCACCGCTGCTAAAATCGAAAAGCAACATTGCGTTTGCTCGGTGGCAACTACAAATTTCAGTTGATAACAGACGAACGTCGATATTTAACCGTAATTACTTGGTAATTATCGTATTTTTGAGTAATTCATGTCGCATAAATGAAAAAAAAAATCTTAATTACCATAAAAACGAAATTTATGGTAATTACGCGACTAATTTTCTCGAAATCATGGGTAATTACGGTATTTATACGATGATATTCTTGGAATGACGGGTAATTACGGTATTTACACGACTAATTTTCTTGGAATTACGGGTAATTACGGTAATTACGCAATGATTTTCATGAAATTACATGTAATTACAGGGTAATTACGGTAATTACAGGGTAATTATGGTAATTACAGGGTAATTACATAACTAATTTTCTTGAAATTACGATTAATTATTGTTATTACACGATAATTTTCATAAAACTACAGGTAATTACACAACGATTTTCAGAAAATTACGGGTAATTACGCGTAATTACATATTCTTATCAAAATGAAAGTTTTTTTTCACTAATAATGTTCAAAATAATTATTATTTATTTTACGATTCACAAAAATCAAATTACCAAATCTCTTCGTTATTACGATAAAAATAAGGGTTTTCTTTATCTTGTCTAAACCTCTTTTTCTGACATACTTGCCTTCATGCCTTCAAAGACCAACTCCTTAATAACGCGATAATCTCCTCAAAATTACTTCATGTCGCTGCTTATGCAAAATCCACAGTTACATTCTTCGAAAACCGAAAAACAAAACGAACCAAACAAAAAACGCAGCCACCCAATTGAATAAACAGAAACTTTTTCTATCTTACAAGCAAGCAAAGCTCTCTCATTGTTTCATTCCGTCATTCCCAACGTAAAACCTCTCATGCAACCTTTCATTTCTCAAAATTCAATCAAAAGCATAATTGACGTGCATTCGTACATCCATAAATTAATCACACGGTTTCAGCGAGGTGAAAAATTCTCCTCATCCGTCTACCACCAACTCCGGGCGAAAAGTTTCGAGTGCACAAAGAAAAGCATTAAATTTCAATTACGAAAAGCTCCAGTCTGACCATTTTTGCGCCAGCGAGCCAACTAAAACCGACGACTGAAATTAGAAAACAGTTAAAAAGTTGTTAGTTTTCCCACCTGTTACGAAGTTTATTCGAAACGTAAATACACACCGAGTTGCCTTTATTATAAATACTTTTCCAAGAAACGGTTTCATTTTTCAGTCTAACGTGTGTAGTATACGAAGCGAAATAAATTCGTTGGGCCACCGGTGACCTAAATTTTAGTGGTATTTTTTCTCCATATTCTCGCGCTGCCAAACTGCACCGTAGACAAAGGCCAACACGCTATACGGCGTGAAAATTCCTCGTTAACGAATTGCTCGCATATGCTTTTGCGATTTAATGGAACGCGAAAGTTCGCCTGGTGAATTTATATTCTTCACGTGTTCCTCGGCGGCGGCGTTTGTCGGGGTGTGAATATTTCAAAATTCGGTACGCTTTTTCTCGTCTCGCCGTTTGCGTAAAACTTCACCATTTCGGAATTCGCCACGACCATGGAACGCGCGCGATCGCTGGTTTTGCGGTTTCTTCGTCGAACGCGTGCCAAATAACGAGGCACACGAGCATTCTTGTACCGAAGAATTCGCGTATTAACCCTATACCTTTCTGTTCATTAGGCGTCTCGTGTCTGCGAAATGTCGAAGTCAAGATGCCAACCGGTGTGGAAAAGAATCACGAGGTGAGATTACTATGCAAATATGATCTCGAAGGCGAAACATTGTACACGTTGAAATGGTACAAAAACGAACAAGAATTCTATCGTTTCACCCCCAAAGAATCACCACCCATAAAGATATTCAAAGTTAAAGGATATCCTGATCTGGAAGTAGTGGTAAGCCAGCTTGAAACTTTACACGAGATCAAAGTTAATTAATTCTATTTACAGAGGGAATCATCGAACGGCGAACAAGTCACTCTACGTAGAGCACTGCGGAGTATATCAGGACGTTATACTTGCGAAGTGACGACAGATTCGCCTTCATTTCACGCCGTCAGCGCGCACGGAGAATTACGCGTAGTCGGTAAGTAAAAGTCATCGCAATATGGTAAAATTCGCGCCACGAATCCCCCTCTCGTCGCCCCTTTTCGAACGCGAACTCAAAAAGAATAGATTAAACGCCATTTCACGTACTTTATCGCGTTTATCGCTTCAATTAGCTGGTAAATTTATTAATTAAAATGCATTTTCATTCCATTGGTTATATCTGCTTATAAACTTGGAAGGTTTACCATAAATGAAAACACAACCAAACCTTCGATTCTTCTTTGCCACACATTTGCAACCACCATCGTCGAAACATTTCCACCATTTTGAAGCCAATTCCATTTTCATTAAAATCGTATAGAAGCGTTACACGTATCTCGACGAAAAGTATAAATGAATAATGTAAATAAATACCAAATAATGGGATAAAAACTTCAAACACGTCAAGGAAATAAACCACATTCACATCGGTTTTTTTATACGCTAAAAATCACGTATAAAAATCCTTTCCCCTTTCCGCTTCATTCTTAATTTATCAATATCATATAAAATACTGCTGAACTCAGGGTTACAATTTTTTCCTCGTTAAAATGAATTTTTTTTCACAATAAGGTCTCGTAGAATACCTCATCGCCTTTTCCCCCTTTTTTCTCCACATCATCATCACTGACAAGCCAGCCACACGCGGTGTTGCGGCATTACATTTGCATACCTGGATGTCAAAAAAAGGTTAATTATTCATTCTGTTTTCGCAAACGTCACGCGTCTATCGAGAATTTAATTTCATTTTAAATGATGACGACGACAACGACGAAGGAAATTATGGAATTTTCATATCTGTACGTTTCTCGTATAACCAGAGCATTAGCACGAATACGCGATAAAGCATTCGAAATGTATTTACAGGATAAATATCCCTTTTGAGTTTTCATCGAGTTATTTATTTATAGCGTTTTATTTTATTTACAGTTAAGACCTGTTGAGGGATTGGAAAGTTTAAAAATTTCGTAATTTCGATGGAATAGTAGGATTTTTGCATGTTTTCAAAAAATTATATTCCTATCAAGGTGTTTTTGGATATTCGCAATTTTTTCGTTTATTGATAACAGCGATTTGTCGTTGAATTTTTTTTCGCAAAATGGTTTGGCTAGTATTTTTAAAAATTGGTTTTCTTTTATTTGCAGAGTATCTACGGATTTTTATTTAAATCGTTACTTTTTCACTACCTTTTTACCAAATTTTCATAAACCTCTCAACTTCATTAATCCCCTTCCCCCTCCTCAAAAACGTCAAATTTTGGATTAGAAGACAATCTATATTCAAAAAAAAAAAAAAATCAAATTAAAACAATTATACAAGAGCAAATGCATTACATCCATATTGAAGAAACAATAAATATGACGTCAAATATTCCGACAGTACTGCCAATTCATAAAAAATTATTTTTCAATTCTTCTATTTTCTTCATTATTATTTTTCGATCTACATTTAAAAATTTCCGTAAGATAAAATTTCTTCCAAAAATATCCCAATTTGATTCTGCGCCCTCTCAACTTGTAAAAAATTGATTTTCGTTGATTTCGGTATCAACGACAAAAATGCAACCTCATTCTACATCCTCTTAATTAAGAAAAATATCACTTCAACTCCTTTTTGTTTCCAGTGTTACCAAAAAATAACGAAGTACCAATTCTACGTAACGAAAACAAGATCAAGGAAGGAGAATGGATAAACGTAACTTGCATCTCGAACTCGTCCATTCCGGCGGCCAATTTAACTTGGTTCATAAACGATAACCCGGTAAGTACTCGCCGCAGTAATCGAACTAAATACCGAAAACTTGCCAACATTCCCAAAGGGGTAATTCTATCGCCCCCACGGCGTGATTCCGCTTCGGCCACGGTTTAATTTAGAGCCTCAACTGACAGAAAAAAATCAACGAGGCTTTAACGATGCACGCGAAATCACAAGTGCGACTTCTTCGCACATACTCGAATCCCTCTCGTCGTTTTCGACCTCTTCGACGCTAAAACTTTATCTTTTCGGATGCTTGTTAGAATCGCAGAAAAAACTTGGATGTTTTCGCATACTTTCGATATTGTTTATAACACGAGAATAACGCCGAAACGAGGAAACGAAAAAAATAATAATAAAAATAACCATACAAATTCGAGTAAAAAGTTTTCCCTTAGAAAGTTTTCTTTTTCGAGCTTTTATACATTGAAATTTAAACGATTTTCTCGTGCTTTTTTTTCCCACTTCCTCTTTTTTTTTTTAATATGTAAATGTACATAGCGAAGAAAGAAAATGAACAACTAAACAACAATAAATAGAAAATATCTCGCGAGCAGATTCAGAACTCGACGATATGGTTTTTTCAATTTTTTCCCGTCGGTCGTACACTACACACACACAAAGCCCTCATACCAAGTTTTTCCACGTGAAATATTGTTCGCGTTGAGATTTTCACGTTCAAGTTGGGATACCTATTTTGGGTAAATTCTCGAAAAATTCGTCGTCGAGTTTACAGCGTCGAATTTGTGGTAAGTAGTCAAGTACACGTGAAAAAAAAAGGCCCTCGATAAATTTTCGCCGTTCGTAATTTCGAAAAGTTCGTAGAAAAATTTACAAGTTATTTTATCACGAAAGGTAAATACTGAGTGGTTTATTGGCATGCGGCGGAAGGGCGAGGGAGGGGAAATTTTTTCATAACCTGTATAATGCAGAGCTTAAAATTTAGGAATAATTAAACATTGCATTAACAGAGCAACTCTGCGAATCAACGTTATCGCAACTTTTAGCTAAAATTGCACCTCTGCGACGTTGCCAGTAATACGTTTTCCATAGCAAAAAAATTTTACATAATTTCCAACACGAACGAAAGGATTTTTTTCAATGTACATCTCAAGAACTCCGACCAACACAGCATTAAATCTCAAATAAACAAAATTTAAAAAATTGCAACGTTGCCAATATTCCACTTTTAAAAGAAAATCAAACGTTACAGTGAATAAATCCATTTGATAACCCATGTAGCAAAAATGCCGACAAATTTTATCTCAATTTAATACATTCAAAGGACAAAACGACAAATGCACTCCGAAAAAGCTACTCATCGAGGTGAAAAATTTCTCGATTCATCTATGCAAATTATCTCTTTTTCACTCTACGAATGTAAATGATCTCGTTCATTTCATGGAAATCGAGCCATAAAAAATTTCCATTTCTCGCAACCACCCAAGAACTTTAGACAGTGAGGCCTGCTGAAAAAAATTCCTCGACAACTTTCGCCGATCAAATAACTCAATTAGTCTAATAAAAGGTGCTACGTCGAGTTGTTACGAATTAGTATACACGGCCCGATGAATAATTAGCCCGCGAGAAGTTTTTTAAAAGCTCCTGCAGAAATATTTTTAAATTTAAGCAAACTTTTCTTCGGTTATTTGCGACGCCGTGCATTTAAACAAATACCACCCTCGTCTCAGGATAACCGCGAGTCTAAAAATTTAAACGCGTCTCGTATTTCGCTTTAGGAAAAAAAAGTCAGATGAGCTGGAAAGAAAAAAGCGTTTAGGGGACACGTAACGTTGGAGGTAATATAAATGAAATATAACACTTTTCCTCGCTTATTCCTCCTTAATTTTCAACACGGTAATGGTGCCAGGTATGAAACATCAGTTTCGAGATCATTTCCTGCGTAACATTTGCATGCGTTTGCGGAAACGCTTATACAATGGTAAACGATAACGCTTTATAAACCAATAAAACGATAAATCAAGCGTAATAAAGTTGCATGTAAATTTTCCCAAGATAGATATTCGTCAAAATTCGCATAAGGGGTGCGCAACTTTCGTCAACGTTACATTAGTGGTTCAAGGTACATCGACGATGTGAAACTAACTTCATATCAAAATTACATTTAATTTTGTTCGAGTACGCGTTAAAAGTACGTAGCACACGCACAAACACTCGTACTGGCGTAAATAATAATCATAGAACGAATTATCAAGCATACGTTTCATTCGATTCGCTGGTAGTGGAAAATGGAATTAAGCATATGTGATACATTCGATTCACTCGTATGTACTCGTAAATAGCTTTTATTCAATTTTCCCTTTCGTCGAGCGATACATTAGCGAGCAGCGTTCGAGCATCGATGAAGCTTATAAAGTACACGCCTCGCCGTGAAAGAATCATATTTGTCTTCGTGCGATTATTTCCTCTTCCGTATGTTTCTGCGTTTAGCTCTTTTATAAATGTAATCGTGTTACGTGACAGTAATCACGACTTGTGGCTTGATAGGTTAAAACAAAGGCTCATACGAAGTGAGCTTTTTAGCGTGTATACGCTTGTATTCGTGCCAAAATAACAAGTGACTCGCATTAAGTTCTATTCATTAAGTTTCATTTATTAAATTCGTCGTAGCCGGGTAAACGAACGTGGAGCATTGTTAATACTTGTAGCACGAACGAGAGCGCTTTTTTCCGCACAGAGATGTAATTTCCTTTGCGAGCTCGCGAATAAATGAAATCTTCAATGAGATAAGATGAGAAATGAGATTTTGCACCCTTCGTCAGGGCACATCGACACTTCAGCCATTTATCAATTGGCTCGAGTCAGCAGATTGTTGAAAAAACGACATTTCTTGGCGTGCTTGCGGTCCAGCTGCAAGAATCCAAATTGTTCCGGGTTGATTGTGCATTTATCCCTGAGATCGTAATGTACTTGCTAAATGGCGCCGTTCATTTGAGCAACGAAATAATGGCAACACTGTCATTAGTATTCCAGCATTGTTCGTTCGATATTCATCTTCTTATACAGTCTGTTCCAGTAGCAATGAATCGCCTTCTGATTCATGATGCAACGTCTCAAACTGAAGTGCATGTAGGTTTGCCATTTTTGAGACTTAAAGGAGTAAAATTGACGTCAAAATAATTTACAACCAAGTTCTCCTCAGGAACCTTAATTCTTCCCTTGTAATTCGTCATTTGTTCGTTTGCCCACGATGGCATTTTGTCCACAAATGAACAAAAATAAAAACCAAAAAAGTACATTTTCATAAAATTTTCAAACCTTTTACGAACAACATTACACCCACACCACAAACAATCCTTATCAAAACCTATCACACTTACACCGTATCCTGATCCTTTCACCCCGCCACTTCTCCAAGAAATTAAATAATTTCGCGTTTCAAAAAGGCGAATGTTCATTTAAATGATTCATCTTCAAGGCTACGCCATTCGGAATAACACCCGAAGCGAACAAAAGCTACAAAATGCTCTTTACACGTCGCCTTTGAATTTAATTTCTCATACCTGTCATATTTAATTTTTAAACTGATTTCCAACTCGGAAAAAAAAACGCAGAAAACGAGCAAACTCGAGCATGAAAACGTCGAGTACCGTGTATACGTACAAAACACGAAATAATTTTCCTTTTTTGTTTTCGCGCGCTTTTACAACGTAAAAGAGGGAGTAAACCCCAAGATAAACGATACGCGAGTAAAATATACGGCGTTAAATTATTATAACGTGTCTGCCAACCTGTTATTATAAGAATCGTACAGCCGCCTTATTTGCAGGCAATATAATCTCGAAAAACGAAACGGCACGCGATACCGATGTACAAATTAAGTAAACACCGGGCTCGGAAAATTAATTTTTATTCGTAATAAGCACCGTTATCCGTTCGATTTAGCTCGTATAACACGCCTACACGAAACACGACCGAAGAACAGAACACCCCGAAAATAATTCAGTTGTTCTCGCGAAAAGAGACATTTAGAAATTGGATTATTTACCGGAGATAAAAAAGGCACGGAACAAGGTAACGTCCCGCTAAGTTCTAGTGGGAAATTTCGATGGAATGCGCGCTTAGAGACGTTTCAGAAATTGGATTATTTATTAAAAAAAAAAAAAAAGGCACGGAACAATGTAACTCTCCGTTGAGCTCTAGTGGGAAATTTCGATGCGATACGCGCTCAACATTTTAGAAATTGGACTATTTACCGAAGAAAAAAATAGCACGGAACGCGATAACGTCCCGCTGAATTCTAGTGGGAAATTTCAATATGATACGCGCCCATGTAAATTCCACCGCTGAATTTTTTAATAATGCTGAAAATTGCAAATTTCCAAAAACAATCCCCACTCATAGGCATCGCCTAGAAACAACCCTTCTAAAATTACAAACTTTCTCACACGTCAAAATGCAGCGCTACAATCGCCGCGTTATTTACACAAGAAATTAAACCGTAAATCAGAATTAAACGTAGTCTCGAAAATGAAATAAAAACTCCAAAATTAAAACCGCCCTATAAATCATTAAAACCTAAATAAATTCTCCATCGTGTCAACAAAAGGGGAAAAAAAAGAAAAACAAAATCCAACAAAAATATTTCTTTAGCGTCGCTCTAAAAAAGAAATTGTTCCGGAATCAACAACTTACAAAGAAATAAATTCTGCCCGAAAAGGAAAAATAACAAATGTTTCCCCATTGACGATATACCTTAACGTTGGCACCAGGTATCTCATTAATTTCGCCCTCTTTTTTCCTCATTTCTCCCGTCCCGCCACCGAGCACACGTTGAAATTTGATAAAACAATTACGCCGGCTTTTTTCCTTTTTCGATTTGCGACGAAATGGAATTGGAATTTTTACGATTAACGCGTACACCGAAGTATCGATATTTTCCGATGGGGATGTTTTTTCACGATAACACATATTGCGTGATTTTTTTCACGCGTGTGCGTGAACGAGGGAGCGGGCAAGTTCAAATTATCGGGTATTTGATTACGGTGTTTTTTTTTTCCGCGATAAGTATAATATTTGTGAAAGGAAATGATGATGCATTTTGCGATAATTTACGTCGATTTGAGCTTTTTCCCTCTTTTTTTTTTACTCGTAAACGATACCGCTAACGTAACGAATTGATTAGAAATATCTTCATGTGCCAGCGAAGCGATAAAAGGATTGTTTGAAAGAATCTAAAACAGTACTGACGAGACAGGCGATGCAGAGGGCGGGTGGGGGTAAATGAACTCAATTTGTAGATAAATAGCACATAACATACAAAAAGATGATACCTTTTTTTGCATGCTACGTGTAAAGTCTCGAATACGCAATAAAACCAATGGAATATTAAATAACACATTATTTCTCCAATTTCAATATTTTCTACAACATCTTCGAAAATATCAATATTAATTATCATTCCACTAAACCCCTCAATTTAACGCTAACTAACCTTCAAATACTTCTGAAAACCACCTTTCATTTCATCTATCACTCAAAAAAGCCCACTAATACCTTCGAAAAGCCCAAGCTTCATCTCACGTGCAAAACCATCCGTTATAATACCGCCTTTGAATACTCTAAAATCCATCTTTTACGAGCCTAAACTCCCAACCCCGACTGCGATTTGGGTCGTTACAAAAGTGACGTATCCTTGTTACCAGCAGGACTCGGCGGGATTTGGCCTTAAAAACTTCATACGTTTTATAATTCCCGGCGGAATAATTTCCAACGTTCAACGTGTACGTCTACGTACACGTAAAAGAGTGAACATGTTAAAACGCCTAATGCCGAATGAGAAAAACATTACGTCGCCTCGTAAGCGCGAAGAATTTCAATGTTTTTCAACGTTGATTTATAACACGAAGTATAAACCGAGTTACACGCACATGAACATCATTGTACTGCAAAGGTTTTTCATCGAAACCTTTCCCCTTGTATCAGACCAACATGAAATAACCAATCGTGCACAATAAAACAAGAACTACCACACACGTAACATTTCTCAGCTTCGTCGACGTTATTGGAATCTCAAATGCAACATTTTTACAGGCACCATATTTCGATATTGAATCATGACGTATTTCAAGAAACCGCATCATTCTCGACGTCAAATCAGCGACCATAAAATACGCGTCCCTTTTCGACGAATATAAATCCATGATAATATCAAAATGATCGATGCGTATCTCCGTTTCGCAATCAACATCCGAGCCCTTAGTTCCAACCACCGCAGATAAAACGCTGTACGAGCATCATTCGGTATACAACAAGCGCAAACGATGACAATTCGTCCCCCTCCCTTTCTTCGCCCATTCAAACCTAATACTATTAATTTTGAAACGGACAATTAGTCATTTTTGACGTAACTCGAGCATATCGTGCTTCATCTCACGTACGCCGTTTTAGCTTTTTCAATACGACGCTTATCGATAACACAATACCTCCTCATCCCCTCGAACCTAATTTCCTAATCTAATACTGATATACATGGCCCACCGCATCAGCTCCAAATGAACATCAAAGCCCTTAAGCACTATTCACAGACGGAAAAAACAGCCTCTGACGCAAAAACGCATCTAAATTTTGGAAAACTTTCGCGCAACTTTTCCAAGAACTCTTTCAAGACGCAAAAACATCAGCCAGGCGGTCGCCACGTCTTCGAATCGAACTCACTACAGAGGTATTTTCATCTACGAGAAAAAAATTCCGTCGCCGAACTTTCGCCGTAAAATTTCCCCCTCCGACGAAACTTCTCGTATACGTAAATTCCCAGAAATCGTTCTACAGCGAAAAATTTTCCATTCGAGAAATTTATCGTGCGTAGAATAAATTGCATATTTTTCCCACGCTGGGAATATTTTAAACCCAATTCGCCAAAGCTATCACCTAATGGCAAATGTACCGGTAAAAGCCTCTCGGAATTTTGCTTTTGAAAAATTTCACCTTACGATGAAACGATTATACAACGCCTGAATTTTCCTTCTAATTAACGCCGCGCGGAAAAATTCTCCAAATTTCCTTTAACTTCGTACCTCTTGGAACAATTCCTTTTCGGCAATCGAGTAAAACGTTTTATTTCCATCGATCTCGCAAATTATTTGAGACAAGCGAACGTCGAAAAGATTTCTCTTTAAATACCATCTCGTAAAGTTTTACTAATTTCGAACACTCGAACGTGATTTAATTTTTAATTAAAACAGAATGCAGAAAACCTTTCCAGACGTGAATTATAAGTTAGTATAATAAAAAAAGATAGAAACGTGGCTTTTGCACGAAACGTCCCTTTTTTCCATTCAAAAATGGTCGATAAGATTTGCCTTTTTTTGTCGTCTACTCGCGAGATTTCTCTCTTCGCCTAATTTATTTATTCGAGTGCGACGACATGGTCAATATTGTTCTATTGTCGACGCTCGCTGTCTTGTTCGCGTATTTATGCTTAATTCGTAAAATTAGCGTTAAAATTTATCGCTCGACTTACCTTTAAAGTGGTTATCCCGTTGAATATCTCCGAAGGCGGGAATGTCACTCTGCAAACGTAAACAGTTTTCTGAAAATAGAACGAAAAAATAAGGATTATTCGCAAATACTTGAAATTCAAAAAAGCTTGTTTTCTATTATGAGACCCTCGAGTGGAACGTCGAGGATACTTGGATGCTGTCTTTTGCAATCAAACTATTTCTTTAAAAATTACCGTTTTTCAAAAAATAGCATAAATGTAATTTTTTTCGATAGTACTTTATTTCACAATCTTTCATCAAAATGTCAACTTGTACATTTTTTTTAGTCATAATTTTTTTAAGGTAAAATTCACGCAACAAATATTCATAAGTCCGCAGGGTCATTTCATAACAAATCAGCACGAAGTTGAATGATGGGTCGTCGATTTCTTAATTTGATTTTTCGGTGTATAGAGCTTATCAAATGATCCCAAATGAAGCATGGCAAAGGTTGCTGCAATTTTTTTATCCAGAGTTAGAGCGATTTGAAATTATCAAGATGGCGAAAATTTGAAAATTTCGATTACAAATAACTCCCGCTTCATCATATTCAGCAATTTCAGGGTATCTAATAGAATTTTTTTGAAAAAATCACTACTTTTTCACCAAATTTTTGAAAATCTCTCATCTTTACCACCCCGCCCCCTCCTTATCCCATAAACGAGGACAAATTTCAAATTAAAAGAAAATCTGTATCTATAAAGAAAAATCAAATTGAAATCGCAAAAAAATTAATGCATTGTATGCTTATTAAAAAAAAGTACATGACGTCACATATTCTATCAGTGCTGCCAATACGTAAAAAACTGTCAATAATTCATCAAAAATGAACAATTTTTGTGTAATTTTTTCAAAAATACTCGCGTTTTTGTTTTCTTTTCTTGCACTATTTTTTGATAAAATTCACTACTTGTCATAAAATAAAATTAGTTCATAAAAAATGATTTTCTTCAGAAATCATAGAAAAATTTGCATATTTATTGGATTTTACCGCTATTAAATCAGATAATTTACCTAATTCTGGTATTTTTATACCAAATGAGGCGTGATTACCTACTAACTAAAGATACCAATGGTGAATGAAATACAATTTTTTTCATATTTTTTGATCTCATTTTACCCTAGGAAAATATTTTGTAATTTTCATAATTTTAAGTGGGGTAAAGTAGGACAACAAATCTGAAAAAATTTCAAATGTATTAGCAAGAAAGTTGGAATCAACAACCTCAATAAAACTACAATTGTTTCCACATAACTCGGAAAATTCATCTCTATGATCAAAATGATTCAAACACCAAACTAAATACTCGCGTCAACAACCTTCATTACCATAAAACCAGCAACCTTGACCGGTAATCATTTCAGAGCAGATTTTCGCGATAATCAAAAATTACCTTTTCGAGATCATTTCCATACCAAATTTTCATACAACCATAGACTCGCGAGTTATATCAAACACCATTTCGCTATTGTACTACAATGTAACGAAATCAAGATCCAGTCAAAAATTATACTTTTAAATTACTTCGGAGGCATCTCTGACGTCATGATGAGATCATCGTTTAACTTTGTATCGCAATTAATGGAGAAAAAAAACTCCGCAATGTACATATCTATCTAAGTAGGCTTTTCCCTCATATTTTCGATTCCATCGTGGGACTAAAACAGACAACAATTTTTCACAGTAAATTCGCCTTCTCAATTTTATAAACATATTCTCTCTGAAATTACTACTTCTAATATATCATTACATTATAATTCACCTAACCCACCATTTTGATGACAGGTAAACCACTCTCATCACATTAGCAATTCGCGGAGAGTACTAGATGCATCGGATCAAGAAGAATCCTTCTCTCGGCTATCATTTAAAGCTCACGAGAGCTACTTCTTGGATGACGGCAAACTTCGAGTGAAATGCACCGCCAGTATATACACGATATATCAAAAATCCACCACCAGCGTCATAATACTAGACAGAGACAGGCTTAGTAAATGGTTATACAAACCCGAAACACAAAAAAGCCCAACCAAAGTAACCGAAGATAACAACGTTAAGCAATCCAGATCGTACTCGGGCAACTTATACAACGATAACAATGACAACCTCATCGAAGGTAAGTACGACGCATTCCACTTTCGCCGCCTTTTTAAAAAAGCCCAACAACCATGCGTTTCGTTTTTACCCTCATTTCACAAAAAAAAAACCTACGTACGCTTTGACGATGGAAAAAAAACCTCTTTTACGTGACGTTTTTATTTTATGCACGATAAAAAAAAAAAACAACAACTCTATTGGCATTTAGCGAACGACACACGACAAAATGCATCGTACGTTCCGTAAATGCTTCACCAACAATCCGTTATCAAATTAAAAATCGCCCTGAATATAAATTACTCCTGTTCGGCTTCAAAAACATACAATCAATCGATTGTTCCTTTTTGTCGCCGTTTTACGAATTTTTCACGCGGCTTTATTTATAATACATAATTTTTTCATAACGCGTTTCCGCGCTTTTATCGCCATTTTTCTCTCGTTCCACGTCCCAAATCGAGTTATTAATTTTTACGTTTCGCGTCATCCATTAGCAATCGCTTTTATTAGACGAATTTCCCCACGACCCCTGAAATTCTGAATAACACGTACACTTCAACTATATTTCCACAAGATATCGAAAAAAACATCAAAGGCATACCTGAATTTACCCGATTCACAATTCTCGAAGCCTCGTATCGACTACGAGACTAGAATTTTCAACGACGCTTTCGCACAATAAATTACCCTTAACTGCGTCGAACCACCAGAAAATTGTAGTCGTGATATTTCTATTTTGGTTAATTTACGAATATTCAATGCGTCGGAATTCTTAGCCTCGATTTTTCACGGTTCAACGATAACTAAATCTAAACATTCGAATTCTAATTTCTATTCCCCATCATAAAGTAAATACAACGATTCTCGTTTATTCTCATGGAAATAAATTATCGAAAACGTTGATACATATTAAGTAGATCGACGATAAGTTCGTTATTTTACAACGTTATCACAAAGTTCTGCCATATGTAATTGACGAAAGGAGCATAAATCGTGTATTCCAGGAAATGAGATCACGCGATAGGCACATAGTTTCAAAGCATCATTACATGATTGAGCCATTACAGGAGGCAATAAAATTGAAAATTTCATTAAAATTAATTTCAAATGAATAACAAACAGAAATAATAATAAGAAGAAATCATGAGTTAAAATGTACAAATTTTAAGATCAATTGATAGTTGAAAAATTTCGAAAATTGAAAATAAATATTAAAATTTTTTGAAAATCTGAGGTCCAATTTCACAAACTACGTTGCACGATCAAGAATTAATCAATCGGATATTTGGAAAATTTGCATTTCATATTTGACACATAAGACTTTAATCAGTGTGAGAGTCAAGTTATGAATAATATTTTTGGTAAAAAAATATCAAAAATCAGAGAAAATTTCTAACGCTGAAATGTCAAACCAAAAAATTATCGTTATTCACAAAATGAAAAACGAAAAATTCATTCGAATTGACATATTGGGGGAGGGGGGGTCAGCATAAAAATATCAATCAGAAATAAGAACTTACCTTCTCATTTACCAATTTAGAAAAATGGTCAAAACGGGCCCCAATTTTCGAATTCATACGCCGGTTTTTGTTCAATAAATAAAATAAAAATAGCTGAGATATTTCAAAAAAAAAAACAAACGAACAGAAATCGATCCAAGAACCAATAAAATTCGGAATTTTCCAAATTAAAAAATTACATTAATAAAATTTTTAAAAAATTATAAATAATTGTTTTCAAATGGAATTTAATTTTTAAATTTATCATCACATCATCAATTCATATCGAGAGTTTATAAAATAATGAATTTTCTTGAATTTGTAAGGAATTTCGCATTTTCTTCAATTTTTTCCTCTTAGTATTTTTTTCTAAGAGTTAGATAAAAACAACCAAAGCCATTGAGAGGGGAAGAGTCGAGAGGACAGTTTGTTCCGGCCTCGTCTTCACTAGAAAATCCTAATTTTCTGCAATTTCTTTCGGTTAATTAAGTATCATGCACAAATTAAAAAAGGGGTCTAACAAAAATTAGCCTTGGAGCTATTTTCGTCCTCGATGGCTCCAAAGACATCGTGAAATTTGTTCAAAATATATGGCGTCATCGATCGCACAAAAAATACAAGCGATTTCTTTGAAGACCCCGTTAAATTACCCCAACATGTCCTTGGCCCACACAAACATCTAATCTCTGTTAAAAATTATTTAAAAAAAATAAAAAAAAGCTTTTTTTTCACATGTCCTTTTGCCATAAGGAATTTTCTTCACAATTTAACGATTGAACCACTCTTTTCCTCCTCTTTATTCATTACTCCTATCGCAATATTAATTCTTTAAAACATTTTTGCTAAAAATCACGATCATATCATGCTCTGATCTCCAAGTTCCAAATTCTTTCCTCTTGTGTCTTGACTCCTTCACCCCATCTTCAATAATTACCTAAAATACCTACTGACAATTTCTACCTCAAATGCGTTACTTGATATCTACAAATTTTAAATCGAAAACATTTGAATTTTTCCAGCTGGAAACCTCGAACATTCCAACAACAGCGAAGCCGTTACCGGAACCTTATGGTGCATATTGGCGCTTCTGACGCTGCTGCTGCACTGAAGAAAAACGCGACGAAACCGCGACAATTTCGCGTCGATTACGTCACGTAATAAGTATAAAAACTTTTCGCAGCAATTTTTATTCCATGTAATTTTTCTACCAAGTATAGTTTAACTCCTTTTAAAAAGTTTTTATAATCGAATTGCAACATCTTTAAATTATTATACCGCCAATTGTATAAAAGAAAATGTTTTGCAATATATATTTCTTTAAAAATCATCGAGTTTTTTTTTGCGAAAACGTGCGTGGAATTCGTACTTCTAGATTAAAATCGAAAATTCGTAATTTCCTTCGTAAGATACTCGCCATCGATATGTAAAAAGTTACAAGCTCACGGGCGTAAAAATATTTTTTAATATACCGCATATACGCCAAATCCCCAAGACGTATAAAAAATATATTACCCTAATGCACAAAACGTGGAAATATTTCCAGTAATTTTTATACTTTTAAATTTTTCTTGCGCGGCAACCCTCTTCGAAACACGTGTTTTTTTACGTTTCCAAACGTCTAGTCGAAATGAAGAAATAAAAAAAAATCTACGTGTAGTACACGAGCAGCAATGGCGAAAATTGATTCTCGCAGCGTCGTCGTCATCGCGAATAAACTCATAACGCGGAACCGAAACTCCATGAAAATGATACCGTATAAAGTTTCCTCTCCGTGATAAATATTAATGCTACCGAATAAGCGCTAGTAATAAAAAATATACACAATAATTTTTCTCTAAAACTCGAGAATGTTGTTTACAATTTACCCTCGCCCGTCTATTCTGGTAAAAAAAAATTCAACGTCCCTCTGTCGTCGTCGAAATTATTACACAGAAGAATCAACACAACGAGAAAAATCCTACATCCATAAATGGCGTCTTTGTATCTTCTTGACCTTCAGACCGCACCGAGTCATAATATGTACCTTACAGCGATCACGAATCGATAAATAGATTCGCATAGCTTCCTCGTATTTAGAAAAGTATCAGTTAAATTTCGCACACATCGCGAGATTTGTCACGTTAAAATCGCGTTTAAAAAATTTTCAAAAGAATCTCCATTTTCCACTACGTTATAATTTACCCCTTTAAAAACAAGGCGAAAAGACGAAACAAGCCTAAAAATAGCTAAAGAATCCGAAAGTTTAAACTATTAATATTTTCAAACAGATTTATTAACAAAGTACGAAAAAAAAAGAGAAAAGTAGGCCCAATAAAAGACGTTAAAAAGTTTAAAAACTTTATTTCGCGAGAAAAAAAAAACGCCGGTATAATTTCGTCGTTTCGTTTTTCACGCTTCGTCTTCCTTTTACTTTTCGTGTATTGAAAAATCAAAATCGTCTTCCTTTTATTTTTCGTGTATTGAAAAATCAAAATAAACTAACATTCGATAATTTTTCTCCCTTCGACTGGAAATTTATACGACACGAAAGTTACTGTAGCGTTCAAATTACCTATTTATTTTAATAACGCGCCTACTTTCTGGTACTACGATCGTAAATAAAACAACAGACGAAAGAGGGTTGAAAACATAAAATACTATTTTCAATTACGATATGTAAATTATCGGTAATTACCGTTAATGAACGAAAATTTATTTACCAAATTAACTATAATCTTTTATCATTGGCGATATTTTACAGGTGGAGGTTCATTTTTCATATTGTTTTTGTTGTTTCTTTTCCCATTAGAAGAAAAAATTAAATTACTCGAGTGGGCACGAAGATTAAAATTTGAATTCGGATTCGAAATTTTTTTGAAAATTTATAACAAAAATATTCCCAAAGAAAAACCTCAAGTTCAAAAAGTTCAATTTCAAATTTCATTAAATGAAA
This sequence comes from Maconellicoccus hirsutus, assembly GCA_003261595.1. Lineage (NCBI taxonomy): Eukaryota > Metazoa > Arthropoda > Insecta > Hemiptera > Pseudococcidae > Maconellicoccus > Maconellicoccus hirsutus. The sequence continues at coordinate 77,041 of QBDW01001038.1, forward strand.
TTTCTCTTATGTTGCATCGAATACAATGATTAAAAAATTGCTTTTATTCTCACATAAGAATTTTTCTTGAAGTCCTAAAAATCTGGAAAATTATTCGTAATGAGAGGACTCTCCTAATATCGAATTTTTCATCAAATTAGATTAGCTTACGTCTAATTTGAATTTCAACAGGACGATCAATGCGACTAAAAAAGGAAAAATTGTATAAGGTTTCGTATCGATTATTTACGCCTTCCAAAAAAAATCAGTCATTTTACAATACATCTGGTAATTATCACCATGACTAATTTATTCTTACCACCGTATCAACCAAAAACAATTCCTTTGCAATTTATTCGCGGTATTTTTACTATTTTACTATAGCTTTTTTTTTTGGCACAAATACTTCGACAAAATAATCCAGATTAAATACGTAAGAAAAAGATAAGAGAAAGGATTCAGTGAAACTAGCGTGAAAACGTAAGTAACGTTGTCACAAATACTGAATAAATCCCTTAAGAAAAAACACCCCATACACAGATGATTCACAGATTTCAAGAACAACGCAATTTTTTGTGAAATGAAGAAGAAATTACTTCGCAACGCGGTTACTTTTCAAAATGCGATACAGGTTTAACTACTACAAAATAACTCCCCTTTCCCCTTTCACTGCTATTCTACATAATTATGCATAAAATGCAGCGTTCACATTCTTAAAATTATTTTCAAGTCACAAATAGATTTTTAAATCTAAAACCTGAAATAATTTCTTCTTAAATTTAGAAAAAATTCGTTCAATTTTTTTCGAACAAGGCAAACTGTTTTATTCAAAGCCTTCCCTCTCCTTCCCTTCCGATACAAATCTTCCCTCGGTTTTTCACTTGTAATACTCCAGATTTAAAATAAACCTCAAATCTTTCTGAGAAAAATGTCGAAGAGAAAAAAAAAAGAACTAGTTCAGCGGCATTTTTAAACCATCTCACAGTCAGCAACGCAGCCAAAACGAAATGAATACCGAAAAGGGTGGAAATTCCTTCCAGCGACCTTAATTATTTTTAAATTATTCATTACGAAAATGAATTTATTTCTTTTTCACTAAAATATTTTTTCGAGTATTTCATTTATTTAATTATTTTGTTGTAAGAGAAAAAAAAACAATTTTAGGTTTTTACATCATTAAAATCTGATAATATTTTCGCTCCGTTAATAAAATTCGTAAAGAACTTTTTCCCCCTTCAAATGATCCCTCCCTCTTCCTTTCCACTTGAAAGTCACGACTGAAAATTAGCACAGCTTGCGCGAAAGGACCACTAAACCGCTGCTATAACATGTAAAACCTAGACGGGGGAAGGTTTGGTGTTTTTTTTCCAAAAATTCAAAAATCATCCTCAAACGTAGCAACGAATATTTTAAAAAAACGTAAAAATTACTCGTTGAAGTATTCATACGAGTATTACGAATACATCCCGCAGACACTTATTGGGGTTTTCCGTAATTTTACGAAAAAACGGTATCATTTACGATAAGTAGAAATTTCTCGTTATATTTCTCAAATTACCGTATAGACACGTCATTTTAATGAAACTCTAAATAATTCGTCGAAACGTGAAAATTCGCATCTATTATCAGCATCCGGCATCACGTCATCATCCCATATTCGTCACCAACAAGAAAAATCTTCGTTAAATTCAATATACCGGCAAAGCACGCAGAAAAATCACGTATTTACGAGCTACGAGTATGCGTAATTTTCTAATCCTTGTTCACATGTGACGAAGTGAACTCTCATTACCTTGGCAACCGGTTTCGCGTACAGACTACGGAAAAGTAACTCAACCAAACAATTCCAGTCCGATCCTTGACTTCGTTCGTGTTTGTTCGCGCGTTCGTGTAAAAAAATACGCATTTGCATTTACGTGAATGAGAGGGAAAAAAAACCTACGATCGTGAAAGCACCAGAATACTACGCGAGCTGAAAACTATGTACTAGAATTTTCCAAACTAACAACCAGGTAATCATGAATTCAATAGATTAAAACGAACCGGCTCTTTATCAACCTTCAAAACTAAATTACCCTAAGACGAAACCTTAAATTGTGCTTTTTTTGGTACATATTATTTAATAAATCGCAAATCTGACGTTCCAGTTCAACGAAACTTACACGTTTCCTCGCAACTTGTTGCTTTTCAACGCGAATATCTCCGATATGATTTTTACGTTTTAATAAAGCTCGCGATTCGTCGCAATGAACTCCAATCTATTAATCGAGTACAAAATTAATCATCGATTTGGGAATCATCCAGTTTCGGTTGAGTTGACGCTTAAAAAGGAGAGAAGCCATTACATGGACATAACCGCGCTATAGTCTGCCCCAACATACTTTTGAAATATACTCTTAACCTTGGTCAATATTATGCAAACATTAACGAGATGAAAATCGCCAAAATAAATAAACACACCGGTAAAATCCGCAAACAAACCTCTTCATTCATAAGCTACCACAGCCAATTTAGATCCGCACAAAGACGCCACTATAAAGCGAAAAATGCACGGGAAATTCTAGTATCACACAATACATTTTATTCATAAAATATCACGCCATATCGTAAATTAAGCGTACGATTTTCATCATCCGAATACACGAACATATAAATTGAAAAAATTACTTAAAATCGTCCTCTTTCACACATCCTGACGAAATACTAAATCAATGGAACTTTCAGTCTTTTAGCAATCGAGCTTTAAATTATCTTTTATGCAAAGCGTTAATTATATCTTTTATGATTATACTTCCATTAATTACAGGGCCGATACCAAAAATATCTTTACCCTTCGTCTCGACGATCTCCTCCCAAATGGACTTGATGCGTAATTTTTCACTCGCCTTTTTTTTCACACCATCTCATCGATTCGAATAATTTCACTGAATTTTCGTCCTCATACGAACGTGTACTTCGCGTTTCTCCTGAAATAGTTCAATGTGCTTAAACGAAACTGTGTCCGAGTTCGAATCGCGTGCATAATATTAATTTACCAGTTTAAATTAAAAATTAATAAAATCGAACTGCGAATGTCAAGTTCTTTAGGTCGTTCGTAATTGTTATTTAATCGATTCGAGTTGTTTTTCGTTCGTTTTGGAAATTTAGAATTCATTACAAAGAAATCAGGTATGTGAACTTTTTCATAGACTTTTTCAAGTTTGGTAAAATAATCAGTTTCATTTATGGAATTTTTAATATTTAAAAAAAATAATTCGCAGCAAATTAAAACATTTTTTTTAATAAGTTCTAGAATTTCATTTCATTTGTCATCAAATAAAATCTGTTGCTGTACATGGCGTAAATTTAAAAAAAAATGAACAATTTTCAAAAAAATCAAAAATAAGAAAATAAAAACACTTTAAAAAAATAAAAAAAAAAACAAAAAAATCCAAAAAAAAATAATAAAAATCGAAGCTCAAATCTATGAAAACTCGTTTGACCTATTTTTTAATTTGAAAAAAATTAACTAAAGTTAATTAAATAAAAATAATTCACTTGAAGCTTGCTTTTATTCAATTGTTTTAACCAAACTTCAATTTCATGTTTATTCTTGAAAAGTTATTTTTCAATTTTTCATGCCTTAGAAAAAATCAAAAAAAAATTTTCACATTTCTACAAGACATTTAAATTTTTTCATATTTTAAACCTTCTAATTTTTAAAAAAATTATGTGAAAAAAATACTGACCTATTTTTTGTACAAACTCAAAAACACTGTTTTTCGATATCGTGGCCAAAATTTTTTAAAAGGGGAAAAATAATTTTGATTTTTCTTATAAAAATATTCAAATTTAAAAAATGAAAAATTACTCGAGCAAAGCAAAAGTGAATCTACAACAAAACCAAGTAATTTTCATCATTTTTGAGATGTTTTTCTCAAGTAATTTGCAGTAAAATCGTTCAGAGGTATAATCGACAAATCTCCCTCCCTTCTTAAAACGAATACAGATGCTTCCAAAAATTGATTTTAAAACATTCTTCGAAAAACACACAACGTTCTTTTCCGTAATTACAAGTTCTCAAACCTCCTATAAAGGACAAAAATTACAGAAATTCTCAAAAAATAAAAAACGAATTCCATAAATGTCCAAAATTTTTGCAACGGATTACCTCACCGACAATTCGTCACCGGTAGTCAATAGCTAACGAGAAAAACTACTCTCAGTGATGCACTTAAAAAAGATAAACGAAAAAAAAGGCTTTTCCTGATAATCCCTTCCTTTTTAACGGTGACAACATCCAACAAGTACGTTATTTTTTTCTTTGTAGTTTCCTTTTATTACACAAAAATAGAATTTGTCTAGTAACATCAATTTAAAAAAGTGCTAAATTCAATTTTTTAAATGTAAAAAAGTACAAAACAAACCAAAAGATAATCAAAAAAAAATTTTTTTTTAATTCCCTTTCACATAAGCCACATACAACGTGATTTTATTTCCATAGACGAAAGTAAAAATCAAAATGTACCCGTGAACTTTAACGTCATTTCCATTAAATACTTCACGGATTAGAACTACGAATAATACATTTCGTAAAATCTCGACCGAGCATCAATTTTACGATAAAACACAAACCTCGATAAAATTATCACCAGAACTAATTTTCAATTACAATTTGACCCGAACGTTTGATCGATTCAATAATTCGAAATAAAACAGAAATGATAAAACAACTCCACAAGAACAATTTTTTTTTTAATGAGATGTTTTATCGACATTGCATCAAGAATTCCACACCAAATATTTATCCTCGTATATTCGCGTACTCGCTAATTTCTTCGAGCTAAGACTTCAACTCAAGGAAGTATCCAGATCACGTGCACTTCACGTGTGCGATCTCGGTAAACATGAATTTCAAAATCTAAATACCGAGAGTACCTAATCACTAGATCATAAACATCGGCCTCGAGTAAACATCGCTCACACGTGCATTACTCGCTTTCGCTGCCCAATTCCATTTCGCTTTTTCACCATTTCGCGCGTTTCGTTTAATCACACGAAAAACTGGAATCGTCCTTCTTGCGTATTTCGAAACCTGAAATTCCTCACATACTTCATCTTCGGCACGATGACATCTTAATAAACACCCAGCATCACCGGTCATTTTCCCCTTTCATTTTCCACAACAGGTAGGTGATAAATTATAAAATCGCCTTTCGTTGGTATTCGGCCAACGCATCGCGTCGTTTCAGCTTCCAAGAAAAATCGTTTTTTTCCTAATAATTCCGCCAAATTAAACGCACTCCCTATCGAGGAAAATATTAAAAATACACGTAATCTTCCCGAAGCCGCGCACGTTTTAGACTTAATTTCCAACAACGGAGAAAATTCAATCGTCGTCATATGTTCCGTCGTACATCAACGAGCTCCTTTTCCCGACGTGAATTTCCAATCAAACCCGCCACAGTCTCGATTTCGCATCATGCAAATTTTTACCAAATTGTACGCACATTTCGAACATATAAATTTACATCTTGTTCGCTTTCTCGACGTCGAAGCGACGAGTATTTTTTTTTCATCTTTCGATATTTCATTTTTTCCACGTTGACGAGAAAATATTACGCCATTTTTACCGATCGGCCGATATAACACAAAGAAAGACATTGAAATGGGGGACACCTCGGTGACTGGTTTCCGCTCATTGTTGCCATTATACGAGTTTTATACTTTTGAAGTTCGCGTCTCGTGGTCGTACTTTCAAACACCTTCGAGTCCGAATTACGACATAAAATTTACGAATTATGCTACAGACGTATTTCGAGTATTTGGTAAACGGGGGGGGGGGGGGGGTACATTTTA
>QBDW01001039.1:0-52994 GCA_003261595.1 Maconellicoccus hirsutus
ATTAGTGTAAATGTAGTTTTTTTCAAGGTTTGGGAAATGAGGAGGGAAGAGGGAAATTTGTTGTGTTATTTCATTCCATATGAAAATTTCACGTTCCATTTTGACATCAGTTTTGAGGGGGAGAGACGCAGAGAGGAATATTGATGGTATAATCTATCTCGAGTGATTTTTTTTGGCGAGGTTTTTCAGCAACTTCGCACCAAATTATGAGTAAAAAACTCCTGAAAAATGATAAAAATTGCAGATTTTTGGTGATAAAAAATGTAAAATCAGAAACGAAATTCTTAATGGTATCAGAAATTTTACAAGATGTTAAAGTTATCTTTTGGAACAGTTTTTACTAAAAATCACGTCGTTGAAAAATTCACCCGCCCTCCGAATTTCCACAATTTACGAGATCATTTCTTGAGGGGGCGGGGAATGGTGCGCTGAGGATTTGGCTTTGATGGAAATATTTTAATATTGTATTGAGGTGATTTTTGACGTTTTTTTGAAAATTTATGTCGAGAAAAAAATCAAAAATTTCTTCCCCCTTCCACCTCCGCCTTTCTATTGAATTTTGCAGTTTTTCCAATTTCCCATGAAAAAATCACAGTAAAAAAATGTTAAGCGATTCGATTTGATATGAAAAAATGAATTTTTACTGTGAAAAAGAAATTTTCTTCGTCTCATTCCCTTCTCTCCTCAAAAAATTCTGATACCAAATATTTATAATTTTCAATTTTTTCTATTAAATTCTGCAATTTTTCGATTTTTTTTGAAAAAATGACTGTAAAAGAATTTCAATTTAATACGAAAAGAGAAATTTTTGTCTAGAAGAAGAAATCAAACATTTCCTTTATCTTCCTTTCTCCCCCCCCCCACCTTCCTTATTAAATCCTGGTACCTAAAATCAAAAACTTTTCGTTATTTTGAATTGAATTTTACAATTTTTTTGAGCTTTTCTTTGAAGAATGACAGTAATTAAATTTAGTAAGAAAAGAGGATTGTGAGAGAAGAGAAGAAGGAGGGGGGGAGACATAACAATATTAAAGCAGCAAACCTTTTCAAAACATAATTTAAAAAAAAAAAACGGAAAAACAATTATCACAGAAAACTTTCTGAATTACGAAGGAAACCTATTAAAATTACTCCTCCCCTTCTTATTTTCCAATTTTATAACTCTAATTCATTTTTTTTTTACTTCGATTTCTCACTATTTTGAAAAATCCAATGCAATAAAAGCAACTACTGTTCTTTGGGGTAACTTTGGAAACGCGGGGAGACATTGAAAACTATTTCATTGGACGAATAAAAATTAACGCTTGTGCTTACAAAAATATTTTTTGAATTTTTTCAAAATATTCCAAAATAACTCCGCTTCCACAGTTACCTCAAATTGCGAGACATTTCGTTAATTTTTTTTAATATTTTAAATTTACAGAAAATTTCAATAAAATTTATTCGTGCGATATCTTGTGAAATTATATTTTTTCAAAACTTGAAATAAATTTGTTCACCGGTTGTGGCTTGAAAAATTTCAAGTTTTCTGGAACCAAAACTTACACTCTCTTGGTGAGTGGAATTTTCCACTGATGCTCAAATTCGGATTCTTGAAAATTATGCGACGATTTGATTCAAGAAAGACTCGTGCTGGGTTATGAATGTCTTATACCTGAACGTTATGAAGGTTTATGAAGGTTTACGCTTCGCCTTATCTGAATCTATCTCGAGTGTTGGAATAAACAGATTGACCGATTACGGGAGCACGTCGCATTGAAACAAATGGCATTAGGAATAATCAAAATCGAATGCTGACATCTCCTTTCGGACATTTCATTGGACATCTTTCATCTTCGCGGTATTCCAGACAAAACACCAAATACGCGCGTACAAACACTCCAAAGAATACGACTCAGCGGGACGTCCGGCGCGTGTATAACGATCTCGCTTCGCCGGCGCATGTTCCCAATCACAATGACCATTCGAGTTAATACCGTCGAATCATCATGCTCATTACACGGCCAATAGAAACACGCTATAAAGTACCCACACCGAGCATACGCACCAAATCAAACAATACGACTGCTTTTCGCCGACTAAATACACACGGTAGGCGGAGCCATCGAGCCGGTCACTAATAGACACGCCGCCAAGGCCTGCGTATTTAAATTACACGCGGTATAATTGATAATACCTCGGTAGCTCGTCGTCGCTTCTTTTCCTCCAGGCGGCGTAATTTCCGTTTCGGGTAATTCACGTATAGAAAACGGTAAATATCCGAAATTTCGGATACTTCGCGTGACTCGGTGTACCTTGCGGAGCACGCGATTACCTTGGAATCTCATAATGTTCACCGCGCAGCGGATTCCAATCGGCGTCGATTTTGACACCTTGTTATCTTTTCAACGCGCCGATACATCACTATCGTCGTCGGTCGCATCTTCAAAGGCCTCGAGCTGTTATACCTGCGCCATCCGTATCATTTTCGTGTATATCAATCACAGCAACAGAAGCGTGACGGTCGCTTGACCTGACATTGTGTCCCGATATGTGCGTGCCAAGTTTAACGCCACCGCTCATCGGAGCCGGTCATTGATGAATTGACGATAACAGAAGCGGAAGTACGATAATAAGATGGACGTCGAAGGGCGGCCGACCGATGATTCTATTTTACAGAGACTTCGAGTTCGTCCCTGTGCACCGAAACCTCATATTAAACGTATCTTCGGAGGTGCCCCTCGTTATTCCTCCTTAAGGATTTCTCAGATGTGTAAATTATTCCAATTAACCATCGATGAAGAAGAGAAGGATCCATCATACTCGGAAAAATCCGATCTACTTTTCAAAAACATGTGTTACTATGCAACCCGCAATCTAAGTCTCTCCCCATCATACCCCTTCTTCATTAATTTTTGCCCTCAGAATCACCACTACTTTTATAGCTCCAAGACAATCAGGAAGTTCGTGTATGTTGCGAGTATATAGATTGAAGAGCGACGATCGGCCAAAGGTACTTTCATCGCAGCTCGAACACACCGTGTACGTTTTTGTCGAGCACCCCGTGAGGAAATTCCCTCAACATGGCGTCCAGTCTGCAGACAACATCGCTACGTCGGCCCGGGAAGAACGCGTAATTAAGAAAAGCCCATGAGGAGGAACGCCGAACCGGATCCCGGTATTTAATTCGTATTGGCTCGTATCTACTTCCTGTTCGGATGTTGCGCGATAATGGATTACAGGCACACGACCAACCATCGCCTGCCCGACCATCGATGTACAATGTACACGATGGGTACTCGTGCGCTTAAAAAGAGGTGCCGGGTTCAATTAGTCGTAAAAAGTTTTACGAGCGCGGCGGGCGACGGCGGATTGTTTGTGCGTGTACGCGCGCCTCGTATTTTACGCCAAGAGCAGCTTGAGGTGGTGTTTTTTCTTTTTATAGTTGACTATAAACCGTAACGACTGAGCGGTTTGAGGTATCCAAACAGTCGAATCATTTACGCTACAGCACGTCTAGTAGCCTTAGCAGTGTTGCCAGGAATGGTAATTTATCACTACATGTGATGATCTTTTCAGGTGGTTTCGCCAAAGTGGTGATTTTTTGGCCATTTTTGGCCTGTATTTTGATTTTTCTTGCCTAAAAAAATTAGTTTGAACACATTTCTAGCTGAAATTTTCGTCAGGATGCAATTAGAAATGAAAAAAAAAAAGATACACTAGTGGTACATTTCAAAAGAAAGTAATTTAGGAAAAATCAGTCGATTGATGAAATTGGTTCAAAAATGTTTAGCTTTTGAGACTGAAAAAGTATCCAAACTACCAGAAAATAGCGAAAATGGGTAATTACAGGTAATTTACTAGTAATTTACCAATCGTTACCAGTAATTTACCGGTAAAATGAGTAATTTAACGGTAAATAAGTAGTTAAGTAGGTAGGTAAGGGTGATTATAGTTGGTCTACCAGTAAATATGGGTAATTGCAAGTTATTTACTGGTAATTTACCGGTTAATACAGACAATTTCCTGGTAAATATGGTTAATTACAGGTAATTTACCAGTAAATATAGGTAATTACGGGTAATTCACTGGTAAATGCGGTAAATTTACTAGTAATTCACCAGTTAATACAGGTAGTTTACCAGTAATTTACCAGTTGATACAGGTAATTCACCGGTAAAATGAGTAATTTCAGGTAACTTACTGGTAGATAGGTAGGTGGGCAGGCAGGTAGGTACGGGTGATAATAGTTGATTTACCGGTAAATACGGGTAATTACGAGCAAACTACCAGTAAATATGGGTGATTACAAGTAACTTACTGGTAAATGCAGGTAATTTACTGATTAATACAGGCAATTTACCGGTAAATACGTGTAATTACAGATAATTTACTTGTAATTATAGGTAATTACAGGTAATTGACACGTAAATGCGGGTAATTTACTGGTAATTTACCAGTTATTATAGGTAATTTACTGGTAATTTACCAGTTATAGGTGATTAACTGGTAATTTACCAGTTAATACCGGTAATTTACCAGTTAATACCGGTAATTTACTAGTAATTTACCAGGTAATGCAGGTAATTTACTGGTAATTTACGAGTTATTATAGGTGATTTACTGGTAATTTGCCAGTTAATACAGGTAATTTACTTGTAATTTACCAGGTAATGCAGGTAATTTACTAGTAATTTACCAGTTTATACAGGTAATTTACCGGTTAAGTAAGCAATTGCAGGTAATTTACCGGTAGATAAGTAGGTAGCTAGGTAGGTACGGGTAATTATAATTGATTTACCAGTAAATACGCGTAATTACGAGCAATCTAACAGTAAATGCAGGTAATTTACTGGTAAATTACCTTTTAATACAGGCAATTTACCGGTAAATACGAGTAATTACAGGTAATTAACTGGGAAATACGGGTAAATTTGGTTAAACTACTTGTAAATACTGGCAATTTCAGGTAATTTGCCGAAAAATACATGTGATTACAGGTAATTCTGCGGTAATTGTGAGTAATTTGCTATTAGGACTGTCAAGCAAGGTGTCTGATGTCTGGTGGTAATTGATGAAACTAACGAGGAGGTACTGATGAGACGTCGATCAGTGTAATCATACACACGTGGTTGTTGCAAAATTTTCAAAATTTACTTGCAATTTTTGAATTGAAGTACAATTTTTCAATTTCCGACTCCTAGCGGTTCATTATTGAACATACGAGGAGGTACCGCACATACGCGCTCCAACAGATTCTTGCCAGTCGCAATAAATATTATAAGCGGCGGTGTGGTGGTTTTTTCACGGTTTTCGAATTGTATTGACGATTTGTTTCCATTTTCTTCCTAGCAACACCGATAATAAGGACATTGTCTACCTGACGTTTCTCGAAACTATGCTCGCGAGATAATGATCGGTCTTTTTTTGGGGATTTTTGTAAAGAGTTACATGAGATGAATAAATTCTCGATGGAAAACCGAAAGTGATTGTTTGGTCAAGTTCGCATGTTATTTTGTGAATAGAACCCGCGTGAATACGGTTATTAGACGGAAACTGGTTCCCGTCGGCTGTGTCTTTTATGTAGTAATATTTAACCGAAATTTATATACGTACCGAGGGCGTCAACCCTCGAGTATAGGTATCAATTTTTTGTAATTTTTCTCTTATCGAAAGTGGAAACTCGCGGCGTCATCGATCGCGTGTTACGATTTCAATGGAGAATCGATATATTAGCGAATTGTTCGATGGTATACGTTGACGCTGTACGTGTTAGGGCTTCCAAATGTACCACGAAAAGTTAGCAAAGGTATCAACGTGTATTGTCGGCGAATCGCGCCGATCACGAAGCACGTGCGCCCATTTACGGAGTGAAATAGCCACGCGACGTAACACCTGAATACGAAGGACGGAGGTCCCGCGCCGGCGTCAGTTGTTAAGGAAAGCAATTTTCGGAACAAGGAAGCGGACGGAATGGAACCAGTTGGCAAGCGTGTACCGCAATATCGGTATTATATTTTGGAAGATATTACACGTATACCTCGTCCTTCCGCGTCTCTTCATGACTCCTTCGAATGGAAATTGGAGTATTGAAAGTATACGTGTAATTTATGTGGCTGTATAAGGTGCATGTGTTCATGGTGCTTCTTGAGGTCGCCCTTGTGTTGTTGTGTTTTTTTTTTCTTTGGTAGATTTTTCGAAGGTTCTGTGTCACGATGGGCCTACGATGTGGATATTTCTACGATAGTATTTCGTTTTTTTAAATAAATATCTCGGAATTTCTCCGGATGATGGAAATAATGCCCCCGAAAGAAGGCCGCGTAGATTTAGGTGAAATGAATTACAAGTTAACTCGTTGATTACATAAGGGTTGGTTACGTCGGCGAATGCGGACGCGCGGTATCCAGACAAACGTAATTCGACGGTATTTTAAATAGAAATGTAAAACGAAATGAAAGGTGGTAGGCATATTAAGCTTTAACAATGAAAGAAGAAAACGTAATCATGTATTGTTTCGTGTGCTACGCTAAGGGTAGTTCTTTTACCAATTTAGCCGATACGCCGAGATCCCGATGACTTGTAGATTTTTGGTGTATTTTTTTTTCTCCGTGTCGTGGTATATATCTATATACCGTCGGAAATAAGTTCTTGGGGTTGGGGCGACCATGTTATGGAGTGGTTTGTGTGGGAGATTCGGGTGGTCAGTGGTACAGGATGTGAAGAGTATCGAATTTGAGTTTCGCTTGGGGTTGGGGGGGGGGTTAGCGTGCTTTGGGGTGTCTTTTTTCAATAAAAGGTTTTATTCGTGGGATCTAATTTGCATTTATTGGAAGGTTTTCCAAAATTTAGAGCTAAGTTGGTATGATTGAAGTGAAGGTGGATGAAAGCTCTGTATGAATGTTTTAGTACAACCAATAATGTTGAAATGGCATAGAATCGATTGAAATTTATTTAAAATTACATAAAATTATGCAAAATTGTCAAAATTTTGTCGGAGTTGAGTAATATTTGCTCGAAATTTCACAAAAGTTGTTCAGAATAATTAAATTAATGATGAGAATTTGGTTAAAATTGCAAGAAACAATAAAAATGTGTTTGAAATAGTTTAAAATCGATAAAAATTTATGTGAAATTGCGCAAAATCGTCTGAATGTTGCTAAAACGGTTCGATATTTGCTCGAATTTTCATGAAAAACATTTAAAATGTTGTTAAAAGTAATTAAAATTAATAAATATTTGCTTGTAATTGCGCAAAAGTTGTGCAAAATCATTACATTACTGAACTTGTTTGAAAAAATTGTATAAAAACTGTTGAAATGTCGTTAAAATGGTTTAAAGTAGTTCAATATTTGCATAAAATTACATTACAACAGTAAAAATAACGTTAAAATAGGAGAAAATTGATCATATGTGTTTAAAATTGCATATAAAATTGTCGAAATGTTGTTGAAACCGTTTAAAATCGTTTAATATTTGCACGAAATTGCTTAAAAATTGTTGAAATATTGTCCAAATTGATAAAAATCAGTCAAAATTTGCTTAAAATCACTTAAAAACTATTGAAGTATTGTTAATATGGTTTTAAAACGATCAAATTTTTTTTAACATTTCATAAAAACTGTAAAAATGTTGTTAAAATGATTTAGAAAAAATCATAATTTGTTTAAAATTGCACAAAATTGCACAAAATTGTCAAATGTTGTTAAAGTTGATTAAAATCGTTCAACATTTGCACGAAGTTGCATAAAAATTGTTGAAATGTTTTCAAAAATTATTTAAAATCGACTAAAATTTCTTTGAAATTACACAAAATTGTAAAAACGTTGTCAAAATTGTACAACTCTACGCAATTTTAGCAACATTTTGACAATTTTATGCAACTTTAACCAAATTTTGATCTTTTCTAAATCATTTTAACAGTTTTTATGTGATTTTGAGCACAATTTTGAACAACTTTGATCACTTTTAACAACATTTTGACAATTTTGTGCAATTTTAAACAAATTTTGATCATTTCTAAATCATTTTAACAACATTTCAACAGTTTTTATGTGATTTTGAGCACAATATTGAAAAACTTTGATCACTTTTAACTATATTTTGACAATTTTGTGCAATTTTAAACAAATTTTGATCTTTTCTAAATCATTTTAACAGTTTTTATGTGATTTTGAGCACAATATTGAACAACTTTGATCACTTTTAACAACACTGACAATTTTGTGCAGTTTTAAACGAATGTTGATCATTTCCAAATCATTTTAACAACAGTTTAACAGTTTTTATGTGATTTTGAGTTCAATACTGAAAAACTTTGATCACTTTTAACAACATTTTGACAAGCTTTGTGTAATTTTGAACAAAGTTTGACCTTTTCTAAATCATTTTAACAACATTTTAACAGTTTTTATGTGATTTTGAGCACAATTTTGAACAACTTTGATCACTTTTAACAACACTTTGACAATTTTGTGCAATTTTAAACAAATGTTGATCATTTCTAAATCATTTTAACAACATTTTAACAGTTTTTATGTGATTTTGAGCACAATTTTGAACAACTTTGATCACTTTTAACAACACTTTGACAATTTTGTGCAATTTTAAACAAATGTTGATCATTTCTAAATCATTTTAACAACATTTTAACAGTTTTTATGTGATTTTGAGCACAATTTTGAACAACTTTGATCACTTTTAACAACACTTTGACAATTTTGTGCAATTTTAAACAAATGTTGATCATTTCTAAATCATTTTAACAACATTTTAACAGTTTTTATGTGATTTTGAGCACAATTTTGAACAACTTTGATCACTTTTAACAACTTTTTGACAATTTTGTGCAATTTTAAGCAAATGTTGATCATTTCTAAATCATTTTAACAACATTTCAACAGTTTTTATGTGATTTTGAGTACAATATTGTAAAACTATAATCACTTTTAACAACAGTTCGACTATTTTGTGCAATTTTAAATAAATTTTGATCATTTTTGAGCTATTTTATCAACATTTTGTCAATTTTTTGCAATTCTAAACAAATATCGAACTACTTCAAACAATTGTTACACCAATGTGGGATTTTTTGATCAATTTTAAGCAAATAGTTTTGTCCAACTCTTGCGCAATTTTGAACAGTTTTAGTAACATTTTGATAATTTTGTGTAATTTTAAGCAATTTTAATCAATTTGAACAAAACTTTGATTGATTTTTGGAATTTTTTGAGCGAATTTTTCATCAAATTTGAGCTATTTGCTCAGATTTTGTTCAACTATGAGTAACTACATATATATGTATTGTGATTTAAATTAATTTCCAAAGATGTGAGATGAGTTGAGGGAAGTTTTTAAAATATAATGATGAATCATCTATCAAAAAGCGTTCGAAAGCAGCAAAAAGTTATCGGGTCCGGGGCAGCAAAAACCCGAAATACGTCTTTGGACAACGGAAAGAGTTTATTTGGGTAGTCAAATTCGAATTTATAAACACTGTTATTTTCGGGGTAAATAAAGGAAAGTATGGTCGACAATTAGGCAGAAGTTCGCAGCGGTAGGTCTTCGTCAATTTGTACAATCACAAGTTATTTTATTTTTATCAATAATTTTATACGACGTGATGTACTTTTCGAGGGTACGGTTTACAAGAGACGATTTTTTACCTTTGGAGTCTTGGGAGCCTGGAGGTGTTGAAAATGGGGTGCAATCTGTGGCTGTAGATTTGCGAATGATTCGTTGTTCGTTGTTGAAGAGTGTTGATGTGCTGGGGTGGAAAATTATTCAAGGAGGGTGTGTTCGTAATTTTTTTTTGTATTTAAATAACGGTCGCTTTCAAGTTTTTGAAATTTTTTTTTTTGATCTCGTCGGATTTACGTGGTGAATAAATTTCTACTTGTTTGTAATTTTCAATTATCCTAGGGCGTTTCCAAAATTTGTGTTCTAGATGGTGTATTTCCGAAGTCTCTTGAGGTAACGTTATTTTGTATCCCTCTCCCCTCTTCGTTTCCAATAATTGAACCATCTCGGTAATACAACTCACTAGCACCGTGAATACGCTCCTTAAGGAGTTACATTATTTTAAACGTAAACAACCGAACTTCTCACTTGATGTAGTATTTCGTTTTTTCTTTAATAAACGTAGCATCCCTTTTTTCTTTTCGGTGTAGAAATAATTAACTCTATACCGAAATCGTTTAAAGAGGAGACACCTTTTTTTCTCTCTTCTCGAAGACGTTATATTTTAAATGTATTGTACTTTTATCGTATGAAGATGTATTTTCTATATATCGTATTTTGTCTAGTAAATGACACCTTTACAATACTGTTTTTAAGAAATGGCTTTTTTACAAAGACCTTTTTCTGGCGTTCGGTTGCACAATGAACGATGGTGGAAAAAAACGCAGTATCCGGTAAGATGGTGTACCTGAAATACGTAGACAATGCGTGGAAGATGCGTACAGAATGATAGTTCTCATATCACGATTCATTACGCGTAATGAAGGCTTTTTTTTTGGTGGTGAGAAGGTCGTAGTGTTTGTTATGGAGATACTGGCGCGTAGAGTAGGTCGAAAGATCGCACATAATAAATTAATAAAAATGCGCCGATAAAGGCGGAAGGAGTTACTGCTGTCATTTTAGTTTGATATATGGTTCGAATAAAATGCTGAAATGGCGCAAATATTTGGGGAAATGTTTTGGTGTATTTTTAATATAAAACGGTTTTGGGTTAATCGACGGGTTTATTTTGGAAGGTGGTCCAGTCGTAATGATTTTCGGGTAAATGATGTTTAGGGGGAGTAATTATGGTGATCGGAGCAGGTAGGCGAATAGGTGGAAGCGGATTGATTTTGGATTTGCTAAATTTGCAAATTTCGTTTTATTGTTTCAGTTGCGTTGGAACCTGGAGTGAAATTCTGCTCGGAGGGTGAATCAACGGAGATGCGTAGGATTTCGCAATTTAGCCAATTTTTATTCATCACCGTTACTCCGCGTGGAACCGGTTGTGGAAAAAATGCTAAGTAGGAAGAAAAATTTGAATATAACAGGTTCTCATCACGCGAATCAATATTTTAGCGATTATAGTAGCAATAGCAACGTCGTTTACGGGTTTTTTTCTCCATCAACCTTTCAGTTAACTTCGGTGGTCATTTTGATGTAACCATGACGAGTTGTAACCCTACACAGTGTTCGGCTCGTGTTACTTCATCTTGCCAGGTCGTTATGGAAAAAAGGTAAATCTCGAGTTGGACCGTGGCTTTGGTAGCAACGAAGTGGAAAATTATCAGAACCGCGACTCCGTGCAGGTTGGTGAGACTTTGTACGTCGTCACGATGCTAGGTATTTAATAAACTTAATCAAACATCATTACGATATGGAAAAAATAACGAATACGCAATAATCAAGCAATATAAACACCGCCGATGCCTTATCGCCGTGATCGATTAACGCTTTCGATGGGTAAATCTTCTATATACTGAAGGAAGACCCTGTAATTTCTGGAAACGGACTGCCTCCGATGTAGTGGTAACACTAAAATTAAGTGTTTAATTTGGTATACATCCGATCGCGATATGGAGGATCGATTTGACAGCCTTAAACGGGTTTAAATACTAGGAACACCCGTTTATCCATGTACACATTGATTAAGGGTGTCTTATCGAAATCACTTCCTGTCAATATTTTTTTTACAGTTTATTTCACCTTGTCTAATATCCCACGCCTATTTTAAACGTAATTATAATTGCTTTATTAAACGCTACGATTTTAACGGCGGTTTTTTCAGATCAAAAAGGGATTCGTAATTTGTGACGTAATATGTAAAATTGGATCACAATATCGTATGTGGTAAGTAAACGAATCCAGAGCGTATTCGCAATTGAACAAATTTTTCACGAATGGTTTAACATCGTATCGTAGATAAATGGATTGTGTATCGTCGAATATTAATTTGAAACCAATGAACCGAATGGAAATTGGGGAATAAATGAATAAACGTGAATTAAAACTCTGAGATGTATTGGTGAATGATAAAAAGTGCTAATGAATCTGATAGAACTCGTAAGTATTAGTAATTTTTCAATTATTTCCTCTCGGTGAAATGAAACGATTACAGATCACGTGATTGAATTATGCGGATCTGTTTACGAAGTAATAATTTGGTCATTACTTGAAAACGGTGTAACTGAATAATTGTAGATATATTCGCTAAGATTTTCGTAAAATATCTAAATTACGTTGATATTTTGTAATGATAATTATTGTGATAACGAAAACGAAGCCGAAAGGTTCCGAAGATTCACGAACGTAATCGAGTACATATCATTGTAGCTGTTTTACATAGACTATAGATAAACTTCTCGGAAATAGAGTGAATCTGTGATATGAAGCCGAAAGGTTCCGAAGATACACGAATGTAATCGAGTACATGCATATCATTGTAGCTGTTTTACTTAGATCATAGATAAACTTCTCGGAAATAGAGTAAATCTGTGATATGTGATATGAAGCCGAAAGATTCCGAAGATACACGAACGTAATCGAATAACATTGTAGCCATTTTACATGAAAAATTAGATAATACTTCTCGTAAATCGAGTAAATCTGTGTTCTATGTTCAGTTGATTTAAATTCAAAATCAAAATAATTGTTCTCGAGTTGTATAATTTTCGACGCAAATCATCAAAATTAATCTTTCTTAGATGAATTTATAGTTTAGATTTCAACTACAATGTATCACGTATTACTTCGTGTTATTATCAACGTAAACCAACACTTGGTACAAGTTTGAGAACCTAATAACAAAGTAGCATTATCTATTGTTCGTATCTTTTGTTATTTAATCAATTAATTCGATAATTATCGGTTGTTGAATAAACAAATTAACTCGGAACGTTTACAGCCGTTCAGCTGATGGAAGTAACACGTAAAGTGGCTATGATCGGACACCTGAAATTTAATCTTGACCGGAGCTCATCAGCGGTAAGTTTGATGTTTGGGAAAGAAAATACAATATACTGGTTCGTGTTGACGTTAATTTAATACGGTGCGTTTGACAGAATTATGGACGTTTTTGAACATCATATTCGTTGAATTGCGATGACTGCTGAAACAAGGCAACATGGTAAATGAGCGCGGTATTGGCAAGTGGAGTAATCTGCGAAGCAAGATATTCCGATAGTTTATGTTGGACCGCGGATAGTTTCACGAGACCGTTTATTGAGTTATTAAGAGTCGGCGTTGCGCCTCGTGACAGTAATAAATTATAAAAGAAAATTCGTCCTAAACGCCGAAAAACTTTCGCAATTACTACGTAGGCGTATCCGGTTCACGGTATTGGAGGAAAAAAGGCACAACTCGGCAAATTTATTACTCCGAGGTTCCTTTTTTTCGTATAGCAGCGATTTTTCAGTAGGTACCGTCCCTAAAATACTTTAATTGAGCGAATCCTCCGGTAATTGCCTTTTACCATAATTTATAGACTTCTAATGATCGTAAACATTCTAAAATAAGGCAGCGCCTCCTTCGTTGGATTCGGTTATGTTGAAACGAGTTAATGTAATTTTTATATTTGTTGTGCGGTATAGTGGCTCGCGAGAATTTCGATGCCGCCGAATCATTAAAAACGAATAGATTATGTGTAAACGCCCAGAAGAGATTCCAGTATCGCGGAATCCGTAGTCTCAAGGGAAAATATCCGATGTGTAGCGAGCCGTGAGTATTAATTGGTATTAAATACTATCGTCTTCGCGGAATAGAATAAAGTCTCGTGTTACATGTTTATTATTTGGAAATTAAGTCAACGTTGTACCACACGCAATTATGTAAATTGCCTGTAATAGACGAATTACCGGAATACTTGGACGTGTATAACGAAGTAATTTGCGAATTGAAATTGTCATAGGTGGGTTTCGTCGAGGAATTCGGACGTGTAACATGCTAGATATCGCCGATACGCAGGTTAGCGTTGGATAAATGAAGGGGTTTGGTTATCGTTTAGCAATTAGTCGGTTACCCTTCCGGCCGAAAGGAATAATTTGCGGAGCCTTTGTTTACTTTTGCCAAAACTACCCCGTTCATACGAGGGTATTATTTTAATAGCCTTTCGAAACCCTTAGGTTGGATATCAGTCAATCAAATTGCAATAATCTTAACATGTCGCCCATGTTGATATTAACCAATTTCAGCAAATTATAGGGTTCTGAGTAAATATTAGTTTTGCTATTTCCACTTTTTGTGGATTTTTTGTTTTTTTTTACGTTTTGATTTTTTTTCTCATTAATTACGGGTACGCGATTATGACGGAGGCACTAATTATGGCGTTGATCCATCGTTGATTTTGAATTTTCGATGCCACGTGCAAGGGTGAAATATTGGAAATGAAAGTAAAATTCGACAACGTTTTTAATTTTAAAAATCAAATATCATTTTTAAATACTGGAAGAATTAATAATACGGTAAATTAATATCTTAACGTAAATAGTGCTGGAACGTGTCCATTATTTGTTTATTAGGAAACGCGACCACATCGGGTGAGGTGTAATTTGGATGAGCGAAGTAACCATTCGCGAATAAAATCGTAAAGCATGTATCGTAATCGTTAGCTGTCAAAGTTCGATTGGATTTTATTGCATCAGAGATTCTTTCTAATTGATCGATATCGAGAGATAGCATTAAATCGAATGATGTCTCGTTCCAGTACCCTTTATGCGAGTTATTCGACATGAATCTTTTCACGAGTACTTCTAACTGCGAATTATCTATTGTTGATTCAGGTACAATGCTAGTTTTATTCGATAGTGACAAGTATTTGATGACAGACCGTGGGTTAGATACCGGCGTCGATGATCCGTTGGCTAAATATCCGCCATAATGTACTTGCAAGTCGTTAACAGTAGCTGAACCCGGGTGGTTTTCTAATAACGAAGTAAGTTCCTCCGATGTAAATCCGAAGAATTCGGTTAAATCGTGATATACCAGGAAAGGGAACTTAACGATGTTGGCGGTGGTTTTTATCGAAGTAATGTGCGTACCAGTGATAAGAACTAATTTTAAATGATCAGACGGATCTTCTAAAGTCGTACTTAGAAACTCATTGAAGAAATTGTCGAGTTCTCGTAAGCTCGTTATACTATCTTGATAAACGGCGTCCATGAATAAAGCATCGTAATTGTCGATCAATACGATTACTTTTTTGTGGAATTCATCATGAAGTAATTCCGCCAGTTTGCGTATGCTGTTTTGCACATCGATTAGATTAATTTGTTGTCTGATGAATTTATTGAGACATCTGGCATCATCTTTCAATTTCGCCTGCGCTAAGATATCACGGACTTGACTAATTTTTTTGATTTTTTTACTTTCCAGCCAATCGTAAGGTTGGAATAATCGTTTTACGACTTTGTGCAAATTCAACACGGTGTCTTTGAGCGTGGGAGCTGTTACGTTACTTAGATCAAGATGAATCACCGGATAAGCTGCCATGTGGTATCGAATTATGTTATCGCATTGAGATATTTTCAAAGGCTGAGGTGCTTTTGGATCGAATAAACGGAAATTCGAGGTTTTGTTCTTAGCTACGCGATTTCCTCGTTCGTCCAGTTCCAATTGTACGAAACGTTTTATCATATCTAAATTGACGCTTTTGCCGAATCCCGATGGTGCCGTTGTGAGTATTATCTTCTCGTCGGCCAATGTACCGAATAGTGTGTCTAGTAGCATCGTCTTATCTACGAATAACGATCGTGTTTTTGTCAAAGCTTCGAAATCCGATTGACTCGATGGGTGGATTAAAATGAAGCAGTAGAGAACGTTCCGGAAATATTTAAATGATTCCATGGCGTCATTTGGATCGAGCTATTGAACGGGTAAATGAACTTGAATTGGTTTTTGCAAACGTGCCTGTTATCAGTTGATATGCTCGTGATTTTGATAAGTCTCGTGTTTAGTTGGTGCTTTCGTGAATTTAAGCAAGAACGGCGTCTTCGGTAGGAATCATCTTAGCAATTGGAGTTCTTGATATCGAAGTAACGACGATCTTTTTGAATTTGTCTTGAAATTAATGTTCTATCGAATTAGCCTAGGTGTTTGTTCGTGAGATTTGTTGATATGGATAGGCCTATGATTCTGGTGGGTTTACTCGTTAGGCCTATGTATGGAAATTGATTTTGATGATAGGCCTATGCGTTTAATTTATCTGAAATATGATTTCACAATTTTTTTAAACGATTGCGCGAATTATTGAACGTAATATTATTAATGATTCGATTCCTGCAACTTTTCGATTGGTAATTGAAATTAGCGGAAGCCTATTTACATTTCTCTAAAGATTTTATAGTGTTACATGTGCAAATTACTTACTTTAAAGTTGATTAAGCTTAATATTAAAATAAAGTTGTATGTATGTTACAGAACGAACGATCCGAGACTTCTCGAAACTGGATGCATAAGATGGCGAATTACCAAGTACGTCTATTTAATCAACTAATCGTGTATAAATTCCAACATCAAATATGAATCTCTTCGAAGCCTTATCACTAAATTGATAAATCATCTGCTACTAAATTTAGTATCTTGAGACATTATGACGTGGATTTTCACTCGTGAAAGCGTTTTTTTTTTGAACCGTCTTTTCGCGAATGTTGGTAAATGGTTAATACGGTCGTGTTTTTTGCCCTCCTCTCCCCTTCCTCGCAGGCAGAATCATCTCGAAAATGGGATTTTCAAGACGATAGTTTGAATGGTCCACTTGGACTCGTCAATTAATTAATGACAGATATATAAATCGAATGAATACGCGAAAACCAAACGATTAAACGTTTATAGTCCTCTTCTGCACCTTTTGTCTAGATTACTCGTACGATATTGAAGTACTCTTATCAATCATAACTGTTTCTTTTTCTTTGTACAAAACAACAGCGCACTACAAACGTATAAATATCCGGAATAAACATTCACCCCGGTGTGTGGTTTTGACAGAGGTACAATGCGTCGAAATGGATGATAAAACAATGACGAAATTCTGCGCCAATATCGCCGATTCGCATCGAGAGGAACGCGTACTTCGGAACCGTTATTAAGCGCCTTTCTCGAGAGGCTCGTTCGCCGCGTATGTACACCTCGATTCTCGAGTTTCTGCTTCCAATCGGTGGTAGGTGGTAGGACCACCGCGTGTAGGTGTATTAATTAGGTGCACCTTTTCGCCATACGCGTGATACATCGGCGCGTTAAATTGGCGAATTGTTCGGTATCGAGGGGATGTAATTTTTTCCTCGATGTAATACATGTCCAGGGGGTAACGATACGGTGGATTGTTTCCGAGAATGGATTAAAAAAATGGAACCGATACGGTGAAAGTAACCGTGAAATTTTACGTAGTTTTGTACGCCGGAGATATATTTTTTAATTTTTTATCATCCGCGTGTCATTGGAATTTAATGCTAATTCGTGTTAGGAAATTAACGTAAATTGATAAGCGTAAGAAACGCATTAATAATGTTGAAATTTAACCGCTTGAAGAAGCGGTATCGAGGTCGGTGAAGGGATGAAAATCAAAGGTGTGGGATGAGATCGGTGGAATGTCTCGAAAATCGACGGGTTGTTAGATTATTCGATTTTTTGTTTTTCGAGGAAAAATTCATTTTATTTTTTATAGTGATTCGTAAAATAATGTGGAGATTTTTACGAAATTTTGAGAAATTTTCTACGAGATTTGGGAAAAGTTAAGTGTTTTTTCCAAAATTCCTCTATTTTTCCCTTGAATAATTATGTAGCGTTATTACAAGTTGAATATTCAAGAATGAGAAAAAGACTACGGAATTTTTCAACGAGAAGTGTCAATTTGAAAATAAAATATCGATATCGATTCGGAAAAATTCGATTGATTTGCGATTTTATCGATTACATTGATTCAACTCAGTTTCAAGTCGAATGATTGACTCGATCGTTTGATTTGATTCGACTCGATTAACTCGAATTGATTTGATTGATTTGAATAGCCTTAAGTCGATTCCATTGACTTGATCGACTCGACTTGGATCAACTCGAATCGATTTAAAATTGACCCGAATTAATTTCTATGATTTCAGTTGATTAAATCAGATGATCAAGTCGACTAATCCACTTGAAATCGATTTGAATCTGCTCAACTGTTTAATCGACTTGACTACTCTAGTCGATTTTTCATAAAAATTAATTGATTAATCTGCTCCAATCAACAGCCTTATTTTTATTTCAAATTGAACTCGATCCCTGTCGAAAAATCTTGTCGAAATGCTGTATTTTTTTTTAATAAATTTTGGGACACCCTGTTGAAAATTTTAGTAAAATGAACTTTTTACATAATGAACATTTAGTGTAAAAATATTGCAAAATTTAAATGAATTTTTTTTTATTATTCAAGCAAAATTGACTTTTATAAATTGTAACTATTTTTTGATTATTTATCATGTTATCTTTTTTAGTACGAAATTTGTCGTAATTTTTTCAAAATTAGTTGTAATAACAATAATTTATTTTCAATTTGTGGTCATAATTTTAACTTAATTTCAGGTGAATTTTAAATTTAAAAAATTCAATTTAATTCAATTTTAATAAAATCAATATATTTTTGTGAGTCACTTCACGTGGCAATAATTGGTAAATTGGAAAAAAAAGAATGCTGAAACATGAAAAAGTAGCGTGGTTCAATTAATTCAAGGTCACGTCTATTTGGAATTGGAGGGGGAAATGGTCTCGAAACACCGTAAAGTTATTTGCGTGATGTATTTTCGTTCTTCTTACACCCCCTCTCTCTCCACCGCTTGCTCACCCACTCAATGCGATTGAATATAAAAGAGAATTGAAAATTATCGTGAATCGTAACGATGATGGGGTTACTTTGGAACAAATGGTGACTTTGAAGATTGACTCTCGTTCGTATTGAAAAAAAACTTCAGTGAAAGTTTAAAATTGAATCATTCCCGTTGTAAATTTCCAGTCACTTTCCACGTGCCCGAAGGTCATCTCAGCGTATATACCCAAATAGCCAGACCACGATGATGTAAACAACGCGGGGGAAAGGGGCTGTAAAATAAAAACCACCCGGGGTGGTCCCCGTGTAACGTGCGAATTCGCAGTATCGCACCAGCGGTCGGCACGCGGCCCGTCAATGGGTGTCTTTCGTCTGGAAGCTCCACACTGCTGCGGTGCGGCTTATGAGGAAACCCAGGTGACAAGCCTTGTTACGAAGTGACGATAAGGACGATTGTCCAACGTGACGGTATCGTAACCCGATATGAAAATTTTCCGATTCGGCGATAAAACGATATTGGCGTTTGTTTTTAATTCGTATTATTTCGAGACGCAGCACGCGTTGGACCACACACAAGACGCGGACACGTGTTAGCTGCGGATGAATATTAATGACACGGAGATGTAAAAATCGCCGCTGATGGTTAAATGGAGAGCACTGGGGAAGTGGACCATTTCGATAAATCATTCGACGTATTGCTTTTTTTTTCTTCTGATCTAATTAATCGAAACGAATCGAATAATCGGGGTTAATTTTGATAATAACGGGAATCGATCCTGATTACGGGCTCGCGCCGCGATATTTTCAGTTTTTCTCCTCGTAGATAATTCTCCTTTTGTCGTTCGGGGTTATCGCGTATATCATTTGATATTCTCACCTATTATGTCCGTTCCGGGATGCATCATGCTGATTTTATAATTCGGTCAAAAAGGCGTGCTTTTTTGTAAACACCGTTGCACAAAGCGGCTCGGCGCAAGTCTGAAGGGTCGCGCTGTATGGGGCCTGTCTTTTTCGGCGCTTCGCCGTGAAGCCTTCGTGGCGGATTCGGCAGTCATTTTTCTTATTCGGTTTTGATGTGGAAGAAAGGAGTGGATTTCAATTGCGATTGCGTGGATTAACGGTGATGCCTTTTTTTTTTCAGGGTTGTGATCTGGTTTCAATTGGGTAGCGCAAGGTGAGTACTTGATTTTATTCAGAGGTTGTGTTATTAACATGGCCACATTGGGCATTTTATTTGAACAAATTGTAATGAGTAGTTCTCGAGTTGAGACTGAAAATCAGCCAATGAAACACTGCATGAGCACGTTTTCGTAGCAGAGATCGATGTAAAACTTGGATTTTTGAAAAGGGCATGTTGAAAAACCTTCAAACCAAAATTTCAGCTGTACGAGTTCATTTTTACGATTTTTAGCAAATTTTTGAAAATTAAAATTCAACGTTTTCAGTGAAATAAATTGCATCTCATCTTTCCTCCAAGGTAATCCTCACTTCGTAGTTATTACTTTCCTTCCTGAGATTCACTGGCTTATTTGCTCTTATATAAAGGGTTCCATTGTGCCTCAAGCCAAAGTGGCAGTACACAGCTCTTGAAACAAAAAAAGTCGAAATAAGTGATGTTTCTGAGAAAAAATGTATTTTACTAAAGATGTAATGACTTGACGTATAAACTCATGGTTATATGCGCATGCGCGTGAAAAACACCTAAGCGGGGAAGGGGTTTACGAAGGATTTTTAACGTGTCGAATAAGTTGCCTACTCGTTTATTTCAAGGCGCATGATTTTTTTTTCTATGCGACATTTTGAAGTCTTAAAGAGCATTGTAGTTGCCTGGGGTAGCTTTGTAGGCAACTTATAATGATAATTTCCATTTGAAAATCCTAAATACGGTTTTTAATAAAATTTTGATTTTTCTGTGATTAGTTACTCGTCATTTTGATCTTCCAACGCGAATTTCTTCCCATAATACACCAAAAATTGTAATGATTTCTTCACTAATGAATTAATCTATGAAAAAAAATGAAAAAAACTTTGTTTCATTTAATTTTGAAATATTGCTCATTTGTTTTAAAATCTTGAAAAATGAAATTGAAAAATGGGGTAAGAGGCAAATCTGCGAATTTTTTCCAGGAAAAGAAAATATTCCATGAAATGACGATTTTAATGAAATATTCTTTGGAAAAATAATTGAAAACAATACAAACAAGCAATCAGCTAATCGCTGATCACAACAGGGTTTTTACTTTTACATAGTTTACTTATCATGTTCGAAATTTAAAATTTAAATCAAAATACACTTTTGGCTGTTGGTAAATTTTTTTTTGTTAATTTTTATTCTCTGATTAATTTTTGAGAATTTTTTTTTTTTTCAAGTTATATCTAATCAATTATTATTATTTTGTGGACTTTTTGTCATCTTGAAAGAATTAGCGAATTTACCCTTCGCCTCATTTTTTGAAACATTGTTTTTACAACTCACGAGAGAAGACTGACGTTTCAAAGTCGAATGAAATTATTTACAGTGGATTCGCTTTGTAATAAGAACATGTAGTTCAGTGTTACCACTGCAAAAAAAATTCACATTGCCAGAAACACTTATATTGAAATTATACGTACAATTTAAGTATAAATTTAATTTCACAAAAAACCAAAACGATAAAAATAGAAATTACAAACTCCTTACATTACCATTTCAAACGTCGATTTCATGTCGCGCAAAATACCCATCTTTGTCTCTATCGAGCTTCTCGAGTTCGGCGATTATCTCGATTTTGGGCTTATTTGGGTAAATGACCACCAACCAGTTATACGCCTCGGTCATATTAAGACGTCCATCTTTATCCGTATCCGCGTTCTTAATTACATACTCTGGACTACTCCTGAATTCGGTATCTTCGCGAAGCTCGTCGGTGAATGGTGCATCGGAGTTGAGGTGGTGATCGCAACTGCGACATTTCCTCATGCACGGTCCCGTTAGGCAGGTGCTATCGCAGTTGCATGAAAATATATTGCAGATTCCATAACGGGAGCAATCTGGATTGCCAGTTCTGCAGTTTGCGCATAATTGTTCGCTACGATAACCTCTTCTTCCATTAGGGAAACACAGATCGACGTCTAAAGGAGGACAGCATATACCGCGTACGAGAAGAATAAATGACGAGATCACTAGTAACGTGAAGATTACTTTTAAGGAGTTCATTTTTCAACGCGATGAGAACGTATGATACGAGGCTGGAAGTAACGATGTGAACAGTGTGATGTCCTGTGGTTGCGCT
Source organism: Maconellicoccus hirsutus (assembly GCA_003261595.1). Taxonomy (NCBI): domain Eukaryota; kingdom Metazoa; phylum Arthropoda; class Insecta; order Hemiptera; family Pseudococcidae; genus Maconellicoccus; species Maconellicoccus hirsutus. The sequence goes on from QBDW01001039.1 coordinate 22,039, forward strand.
GCACTTTGGTCAGTGTAGATTGTGTAGATTTCGAAGAAAAATTGTCGATAATGGATCGAACAATGTCGGTTTGTTTTACGAGGTTAATTAAGAGAGCAGAAGTGCTGAGATGATTGGACGGTGATTTTGAAATAGCTGCGTAGTCTTTTCATTCAAATCAAAGGTCGATGGCTTTGATGCCCCGTGAATGAGAGTATGATTCAAACAATGTTTGAGTTCCGTCATCGGACCACGATTGCCTAGAATGTTCTGTAAGTGTCCTTTTAAGTTGGGTCGGTAGTTACTGAGCAATTTTGCTCTATTACTGTCCATGTCACTTCCCCCTTGTTCCCTCTGGTTATGATAACATTGCATTGAGCGTTGATGTCATATACTTTCCATAGCCAGGTTTGCCAGGAGTAGTGATTTTGTGTGGATTTTGAACGAAAGTATTTCGCAAAATGTAAATTAATTTATTAAATTAGGCCAAAAAATTTTGCTGTTGAGGTTGAGAACCAAAAAATAGCAGAAATGAGTACTTACGAATAATTTACGTATAATTTACTAGTAATTACTGGTAATAACTGATAAATTCTGGTAATTACAAATGATTTACTAGTAAATACAGGTAATTTACTGAGAAGTTACAGTTAAATACAGTAATTTCAGGTAATTGATATGTAAATACCGGTAATTTTACGTAATATACGGGTAATTTTATGTAATATCCGAGTGATTACTGGTAATTTACAAGTAAATACTGGTAATTTTAGGTCATATAAGGGTAATTTCAGGTAATTTACAGGAAAATACAGTAATTTTAGGTAATTGACATGTGAATACCAGTAACTTCATGTAATATACGGGTAATTACAGGTAATTTACAAGTAAATACCGTTAATTTTTGGGTAATGTATGGGTAATTTTAGGTAATTTACTGGTAAATACCAGTAATTTCAGGTAATTGACATGTAAATACCAGTAACTTCATGTAATATACGGGTAATTACAGATAATTTACAAGTAAATACCGGTAATTTTTGGGTAATGTATGGGTAATTTTAGGTAATTTACAGGTTTATACCAGTAATTTCAGGTAATTGACATGTAAATACCAGTAACTTCATGTAATATACGGGTAATTACAGATAATTTACAAGTAAATACCGGTAATTTTTGGGTAATGTATGGGTAATTTTAGGTAATTTACAGGTTTATACCAGTAATTTCAGGTAATTGACATGTAAATACCAGTAACTTCATGTAATATACGGGTAATTACAGATAATTTACAAGTAAATACCGGTAATTTTTGGGTAATGTATGGGTAATTTTAGGTAATTTACAGGTTTATACCAGTAATTTTAGGTAATTGAGGTGTAAATACCGGTAATTTTATGTATTATAGTATTGTACTGTTAATTTTATGTATTGTACCGGTAATTTACTGGTAAATACACGTAATTTACGAGTAACCATCAGCAATTCATCAATAAACATCGGAAATTTATAGGTAAATATGGGTAATTACAGATAATTTTCCATAAATATTACAAGAGGCGATTTTTCAAGGTGTTTAAATAGACCAATGATGATTTCTTTTGTTTTCTTCCTTGCAACACTGTATAATTCCATCTACATTGTGTAATGTTAGAGTATGCAACCAGGAAAATTGCAAAATTGAGTGAAATATTCCACCATAGCATCCTACAAGTTTCCTTATTCGTGAGTTGAGATGTCACAAATATCTTTGGTGCTCCAGAAAAGAAATTAAATTCGAATAATGGCGTAAAATTTATTTATATAAATGTAGATTTCACATAAATTAAAGTACATTCAAAATTCGGTATAAAGTAAATGAGAAAAATCGACGGGAAACGAAAAATTAGGTAAAAACGAACCATCTCAGCTATCCATTTCCTCTGGCGAAATATATCCGTCTTTGTTGCGGTCTAGCGCTCCAACGGCGGCGATTATATTCACCTTGGACATCTTGGGATGAATTTGTCTGAGCCAGTTGTACGATTCGTTCATGTCGAGTAATCCATTACGATCGAGATCGGCTTTGGAGTAGATGAAATCCGGAGTCTGAGAGGACGATAGAGGTGTTGGAACGGATGCGGTGTGGTTCACGGCGACATGCACCGGCCTGCAAAGAGTACACGGACGCTCGCATCTTCCACGTCTGCATCCTCCGTCGCAATTGCATCCGAACACGTTGCACCAGCGATGAGCGCAGTACGGAGTTGGGATTGAGCAGTCTCCGCAAGCGTCCGAAGATTTGTATGAGGTAGTGCCGTCGGGTCTGCATAGGGGAATTGAGATTCGATAGCAGCAGTCGCACATCGCCGAAGGTATGAAGTAATACCGGAGAAGTACCAGCGGGATGATTACTTTGACGAAGTACATGTTTGTCGCAGTGGTAGAAAGTGCGTATGGAATGACTGTCTTATTAACGGAGATTTTTTTGAACTGAAGTTACCACGTTGGTAAACAAGAGATTTGAAATGTGTGAACTGATAATTAAGAGAGGCGGTTAATTGGGGTCTTGGAGTGGGGAGGATGATATGGTTTGGAGATAAGGCTGAAGAAAGAAGTCGTTATTTGAGGCTTAGTATCTTTTTCGGGGTATTGTACTAATTAGTAGCATGGCTCCTTTATTAAGCCGTGGTTTGAACTTTGGTAGTGATCTTTAACACCCCCTCCCCCTCATTATCTTTCTTTTCGCCGGAGAATACCTCGACTTGTGTGTATTTACAGGATTTAAAAGTTGCTCTTCACATCGTGTGGTATTGATATGTGTTTTGATTGACGAGATTATATACGTGTTCTCATTGGCTGAAAATTTTAGTCCTCAACGCGTATTCCACTCGATACTAAAATGAAATTTGGCGAGGAAATTGCAACGAAACCTTGACTAGAGCTATTTTTAGACTAAAAGCTCGATACTGCATTGACCTTATCAGCTGAAAAATTCGACGGTTGTTTGTTTCCACGAATTTTGTCGTCAAAATGAAGCGAACGTTTGTGATAACAAAACTTCCACCGCGAATTCTTTTGTTCGTGTCATATGAAAATATCTACATCGCCAAAAAGTTGGAAAAAGCTGAAATTTGCGATAGTTTGGGTAACTTTCGACACCACCTGCTGGCAAGTCGTAAAAATGGAGGTTTTGAGAAATCTGTATAAATATCGAGAGAGCAACGATCGGTGGTCATAATACGAGACAGTTGGTTGCATAAGTGATTATTCATTTCGGTATCTTTGACCATTGACATTGCGTTCACTCTCACGATGAGATTTTCATGTTTATTTTTTATCGCGTTTTTAAATTGCCTCGTTTGCTGTAAAAGCGAAGGTACTCGTAATTAATGAGTCGTTTGATTCTATATTAATTTCGTGACGTTTTGCAGCGAAGGCGAAAATATCTCGGTACTTTTTCCCACCTTTGACCTTGACCATTGGTTTAACAGATACGGTGACTTTGTACAACACCGGAAAAACTGGTTTGTAATTTAGTCTTTGATGCTTCTTGCGTCGAGGTATCTTTATCACCTTTTTCCTCATCTTATAGTCGAGGCCATCATCAATCAGTGCGAAACAGCGTACAAAGCTCAAGGAAGTAATCTCAAAGGAGCGTATATTTACAGCAGAACCGTGTTTTTGTGGTCCGACGGAAATAGCACGGTGACTGGTTCGTCGATTAAAGGAGCTGGGTGAATGGAGCAGTGCCACCTTGGGGGACGTTTGCAGTACCAATGACCATTGTATTTCTTCCAGGACGAAATTTCTGATTTCTATATATTTTTACAAGAAGCAATACCAGTCGTTTGAGAACGCTTTGCTGCACAAAGATGGTCTGTTTGAAATTCGAATTCCTATAGTTGTGGTAAGTGTTTAGAAGATTTTACATTGTATAGTTGGATGTGGTAATGGAAACGCGTCCATCGTAAGTCAGCGAAAAAGGTTTGTGGATTTTTTACAAATTGAGCAGTTTAAGGCATCTGAGATGTGGAAATTTTGCAAATTTGAATTTTTGCTTTATACATTTTTTTTTATAGTAAATTCAGTGTTGTCTGGAGTGCTAATTCATCATCACATGTGATGATTTCCAAAAAAAAATCAATTTTGCGGTGGTTATTTTGCAAACATGATAATTTTTTGGTGATTTTTGGCCTGAATTTTGAATTTTCCTTTACGAGATTAATGTGACCTGGCTTCAATACTGATGAAATGATAATTTTGAACTCATTTTTAGGATGATGCAACAAATTGTTGATTATTGGTTAATATAGGTGATGACGTGTAATTTACTGGTAAATACAGTCAATTTATAGTAAATTACAGGTAATTACATGTAACTCACAAGTAAAAACGGGTAATTACAGGTAATTTACTGGTAGTTACAGGTAATTTACTGGTAATGATAGGTATTTTACTGGTAATGACGGGTAATTTACTGGTAATGACGGATAATTTACTGGTAATTATAGGTAATTTACTGGTAATTTTAGTTAATTTACTGATAATTATTGGTAATTACAGGTAATTTACTGGTAATTACAGGTAATTTACTGGTAATGACAGGTAATTTACTGGTAATGACTGGAAATTTACTGGTAATGACAGGTAATTTACTGGTAATGACTGGAAATTTACTGGTAATGACAGGTAATTTACTGGTAATGACTGGAAATTTACTGGTAATGACAGGTAATTTACTGGTAATGACTGGAAATTTACTGGTAATGACAGGTAATTTACTGGTAATGACTGGAAATTTACTGGTAATGACAGGTAATTTACTGGTAATGACTGGAAATTTACTGGTAATGACAGGTAATTTACTGGTAATGACTGGAAATTTACTGGTAATGACAGGTAATTTACTGGTAATGACTGGAAATTTACTGGTAATGACAGGTAATTTACTGGTAATGACTGGAAATTTACTGGTAATGACTGGTAATTTACTGGTATTTACAGGTAATTTACTGGAAATTACAGGTTGTCATAGACAATTTAGGGTAATTACTGGTAATTTCCTGGTAAATGTAGCTGACTACTGGTAATGTACCGATAGATACATGTAATTACTGGTAATTTACTTGTAAATGCGGGTAATTCCAGGTAATTGGTCTTCAATACTGTAAATGGTGATGTGGTTTTTTTAAGGTTTTCAAATGCACCGTTAATGATGTTTTTCTATTTTCTTCCTGGCAACATTGAATGAATTGAACGTAAAAAACCTCAAAAATTACAAAAATTGCGCATTTTTGCGATGAAACGAAACAATCTTTGCTGTCGCTCCGCGTAGCGATTTTCTTTCTCATCTTTTCTCAATTTGAATATCGTCGTTGAAGAAAAAAAATGAGAAATTATCAATGAAATTGCCCTATAAATTTATGTTCTAAAAAACATGCCGGTACAATTGGCATTCGAAACGTGATTGAGACCAGTAGCCTTTTGGAGCGGGACTCGAGGTGAATAGGTTGCATAAGCAATTTTCGCAGGAAAAGCACTAAAATCGTTGAACACATTTTTAGGATATCACATCGATAAAATTGTCTCGTGTCATCGTTTTGTAGGGTGCTTCTCCAAATGTTATATTTTATCCTTTTCAATACTACTTGAGAAAAGTCACGAAAGCAGGAAGCTCTGTGGACCTTTCCATTGTAATTAAACTCATCTGGTTCAACTTCTTCCCTCCTACCGAGCAGTATTACATTTACCAGAGCTCTTTTAAAAATCAAACCACAGGACAGGTGTACGATTGCGTAACTACGAATCATAAATTCGTCAATGGAGCTCTGCGTTTTATATCGAAACAACAGGTAAAATGCACCTTGAGCTGAGCATACGCATTGTTGATGGTTGCGTATTGAAGTACGATTCTATGATCTGCAGTTTGACGATATCTTTCCATTGCTTGAAACTTTAATTGGAGATACCGGATATTTACTACCGAGGGGAAAGGTATACCTATCTTTTGGTCTTATTGAGATACCTACTGTTATCAGAATGAATCCGGTGAACCCTGGTGGACTGTGATTGTTACATAGTTGTCGATTAATTCGATGATAAACGTGTTGATTATGATAATTAACTATTTACGGGAGAAAAAAGATTAAAATTTATGCATTTTTATTACGAATCATTATATCAACACGGGGTAACACGTGTTTAAGGTGTTATCTCGCTTCGCAGAGCAATTATACGATTACGTCAGCGTTGTCAGCTTATCGGATTTGAAGTTCGTCTGCATTTCCATAAATAATAAATTAATACGAATCTGGGAAAAATATCACTTGCGAATTTCACATCTTGTTTACACTTGGTTTCAAGCGTATCGCGTATAATTCCGCGGATAAACGATGTATCGGTGTTTTTTTGTCGTGTTACTCGTCCAATTCACCGTGACTGTCGCTCGAGCTGATTGCTGTCACAGCTACAGCCTGACAATGTGCAAACCCGATGGTACAAATGCTCCGGTATCCGCGAGCTATTGCCTGGACTGCACAGATGGTACTCCGTATTGCGCTCATGGCCGCTGCAATATATTCGGATGCAATTGCGACGGCGGATGCAGGATGGGGAGGTGTTACGACGTGTGCCACGATTGCAGTCAGGAAGTCGGTGCAGATGACGTCATCGTCAGGCGCTCCAAGATAGCGTTGCCGAAGCAAACCCCCGATGTGGTTATCGCCGAGGCTGACCTCGATGGGAACGGATTGCTGGATATGGCGGAGGCATTTAGTTGGGTTTCGAAGAGAAACGGGAAGTTGCCCAGGGCGCGGATTATCGCTGAACTCGGTTTACTAGATAAGAACAAGGATGGGTATATATCTGCGGTGGAAATGGATGGGTAAGGGTTACCACGGAGATGGATGTCCACGTGTAATATATTTTTTCCAATTTGATGCGTATTTTTTGATGGGTTCTGTTTTCGTTGAAATGTATTGCGAGTGATGACGTTCACGTTAGAGGATCAATTTTGAAATTATTCATCTGTTGATTTAAATAATCAAAAGACAACTTCATAATGGAGACGATTTTATTAGAACTTGCGAAATTTCACGTAAATTGAGATGCTAACAATTACAAAGGAGTTGTATCCAGAAATTCGGCAATCGGCCTGACAATCTGGAACAACGAGCTCTTCAGTTGAAACACCAATATCAAAACGAGACTAAGCAACGGTCCCAGTAAAGGTCCTCCGAGCAAAAATCCCAAAGCCACGGCGCTGGATATACTCACAGTCTCTGAGATATACGCTTTTTCGGCATCGTCGACGGGGGGAAACTCGGCGACGCAGACTGGCAAATAGAAAACAATTAGTCCTTGGATAAACGGTACCAGCGCTTCGATTGCTCCGATCAAAATACACAACGGTATTCCTAGCACGTTCAATTTCACCAAATTGGCCACTCCGTAGCCTAGTTGACATCCTGTTTCGAAAGCCACGGTTCCATAGGCGATCGGAGCCGGAACGCAAACCAGCGCTTGGATTTGGTTCACGGAGAGCGAAAAAATAACGCAGCACAGTAATTTCACAGAGAAAGACATGTTTGTAGGGTTACAAAGTGTGTTAATGAAAGGAAAATTTTTTAAGCATAAAAAACTAATTCGGTCTATTTATCGCTGACGTAGGCGTTAATTTTGATAGTGTTGTGTAAGGTGACAAACAAGCCCTCGGTAGGTTTTTTTGCGTATTTATCGTTTTATTACTTTTTTATCAAGAAATTACGAAAAACAAGCTCGACCATGTACAAAGACCTTACGACATGATTGAGAAATCAAGTTCGAAGGTGAGAAGGGTAAAATATTCAAGTTGAAACATTTTACGGTATTTAATAGAGAATAAGAGAAGAGTACCTTCGATTTAAGGGACACCCGTTATATATACCTCGACGGACGTCTGTAGCTGGAGAAGTGAATATGGATTATGTAATAATCCGAAAATCATCGCAGAAAAGTGTTATAAAAAAGCGTTACGCTGTTGTCATTATAACGTGTCACAGTCATAAGTGACAATTTTGATGTTTTTGTCACTATAATATGGGATAGATGTCATGTCATTGTTAAGGTGACGTATCATGATCATGAGTGATATGAGATCATATCATCGTAGCATGTGATCACGACATGTCTAATGACACGATACGACGAAAAGTCGTCATTGTGACATGTCATGCTCATGGGTGATCATCTTGATGTATTCGTGTCATTGATGACACGTCATTGTTGCGGTGACGCATCACGATCATGAGTGATATGTGATCATATCATTGTGGCACGTCATGATGACATGTGTAAGGACATGATACAATGACAAGTCATTGGCACAGTAACACATCAGGACATGTGAAATGTAATGACGTATTATGATAAACGTTATAGGCGTGATCACGTGTCATAATCATGAGTAACATATGACCATGTTATGGTGACATGTCGGGTGACACGTTATCATAGTGAACATATCTCATGATCATGTTATGATGACCGGACATGATAGGTGCGGTGATGTCAGGCGTTTATTTCACGTTTAACAAAAAATATAGTTTTTCATGTCGTCGTAACATGTCACTGATGACAAGTCGTTTTCATGATGAGGTGTCATAATCATGAGTGGCATTATTATGTGTCATAGACGACATGTTATCGTTATGGTTACACGCCATGTTGATGAGTGACATGTGATCCTATCTGAGTAACATGTCTTGTAACATATGATGACAAGTCATTGAAATAGCAATGTGTCATGTTCATGAATGGCATGTGTTGTTATGGTGCACGTCATGGTGATAAGTGACATGTGATCCTATCCTAGTGACATGTCGTATAACATGTCTTGTAACATATGATGACAAGTCATTGAAATAGCAATGTGTCATGTTCATGAATGACATGTGTTGTTGGTGTCACGTCATGGTGATGAGTGACATGTGATCCTTTCCTAGTGACATGTCGTATAACATGTCTTGTAACATATGATGACAAGTCATTGAAATAGCAATGTGTCATGTTCATGAATGGCATGTGTTGTTATGGTGTCACGTCATGGTGATGAGTGACATGTGATCCTATCCTAGTGACATGTCGTGTAACGTATGATGAGTTGAAGTAGTAACGTGTCATGATTATGAATGGCATGTGGTGTCTGAAAACGTGTAATGACGAACATCGTATTCGCTAAATGACATGAAAATGTCACAGCGCGAATACCGGAACTGAAACCGAAACCAAAACTGATACTGTACTGGTCCTTTGTGTCTATTTATTCGGTCTTGGGTGTCGTGGTATTTTAAATAGTATCTCGCTGTAATTGGCAAACCATTAAAACTCTTTTTGTGATTTTACGATTTATTTTTATATTTAAAAAATTAATAAAATTCAACAAAAAATTATTTATTGTTGCGGAAATCTCAACACATTAATTCGTACTCGACGACAGATCAATCTCGCGAGGCGACAGATATCCATCTCGGTTACCATCCAATTTACCAATTTCAGCGATAACCTGAGCTTTGGTTAGATTAAGTTGTACTTTACCCAACCATTCGTACGCTTCGTTCAGACTAAGTAATCCATCCTTGTCTTTATCTGCAGCCTTAACGATCACCTCTGGATCAACTTCGCTCGTGTACTTGATCTTGACCTGGTCTTCGGATTGTTTGTCGGATTGTAAAAACGGGCAGTACTTGCAGGCATTGGCACACTTACCAGATCTACAGCCGCCGTCGCAGTTGCATCCGAAAACATTGCAGTTTCCATTGCCACAATATGGAGTACCGTGGGTGCAGTCGAGACAGAACTCGAAAGAAGTCCGTGAAGGCGATCCATCTGGTTTACATAGGTTTATCATGCGTACCGGACAGCAAATCGATGTCACCGAGGTGATTGCACATTGCGTGATTATTAACAAAATTGACGCTTTACTCGAGAGCATTTTTTTCCCGATATGTGATGCGAAAAAGAACGTCAAATGAATTGCGATTGAAGCTTTTTCATCGTCGTGATACTTGGGTGTATTTACGGGTTACGTAGATAATGTTGATTATATACAAAGTCCCTTGAGCGATTGCGACGAGTTCCGAGAAAGTGTATGATGGCGATTTACGCGCTAATGACAATTACGATCGCGTCCGGTGAAGAAGTAGCTTTGTTATCGATACTGATAACGAAAGTGGTGATGTTTAACTATTTGATAAATTTTTTCTAATTAGTCCACTTTTCGTTTACGAGTTGATAAAATATTAATTCGAGGAAATATTCTGTTGAAGTATAAATTTTATAAAATATGGATAATTCAATTTCAGGTCAATATCGTAAAATAATTTCCACGTTGAGTTTCAAATTTTATGTATGTGTAGATTCATGGCATTCCAAGAAAAAAATTATTTAGCATATTTATAATTAGCAAATGCGAATTGCTCAACGACCTACCTAAGGAATGTTCTTGAAATGATTTTCACATTTAATGTATTGAAATTAATTTGTAAAATTGGCAACATCGCGTGATTTCCATATTATATTCGTAATTACCGTACGCGAATTAATTATAGTCGTCATGAAAAAAACCGTTTCGTGAGAGAAATTATCGTCGAATGTTGGTAACACTGATGCGATGTATGGTTGCGCTCTAGGCAACCACAACCCGTTGTTCGGGTTTCTGGTGACGTCATAATTTACGCAACGTAGCTTGACGTGGAAAAGGGCGAGTCATGGCTTGTTTATAGTTCAAGGTGGTGTGATTCAGACATGCCTTTGGGAATTTCCCGGCGTTGCCGTCATTATCGAGTTATTTTCGTCGCTGCCACTATCGTGAAGTTTTGACTTGTACGTTTGTCTGTTCGGGTTTTATTGGTGTTTACATTTTTAGTGGTTGTATTCGGGTGTGTTTTTTTTCACTCGTATTCGACAACATTGTAACGTTGTATTATGTTTTTACGCGATTTCAGACGTTACTCGTGTGGCTACACTGATTCGACGAAATGAGGCGTGGTTCGTTTACGGTTCGTTGAACCGCGCTAGCGTAGCGTATCCCCTCTTCCTCTGTTTATTTGTGATGCCTGCGTTGATGAGTCAAGCGTGAAGCGTGCTGATGTTTGCGTTTACTGTTTAGTAATGAATTAGAAGCGGCCATTTTATGGTGAGTTTTATTTCACGTGTTGAATAATTTGATTAATCGAAATTTTGTCGCGATGGTGTTTCACGTTCCAGTAATTTGAAGTGTTATCGTTTTTGTATGTTGTAGTTTTGACGATACATTCTGAAGAAATTCGATTAGTGTAGGCAAATTAGGAAAAAGGAAAATTGGATACTGAAGGTAGGTGATTACACTGAATTATAAATTCCAAATTTCGATTTTCTCGTTCTCGTTTTCCCACATTTTCCTTTATCCCCTTCGCACAAGTGGAACCTTTGTGTTCTGCAAGGACGTAACGTCATGTTCGTTCGACGTGTGAAGTCCACGATACCGGTGGAACGAATTTTTGAAGCTGTGATGTCCTATATGTAGAAGTTCGAAATATACGAATTTGTAGTTTAGTGTAATCACTTAGTTGGAAATTTTTTGGACATTTTTTCGTCTTAATTTAAATTTTATTCGCCTACGCTGAAGTGCAATCGGTTTGGAATTTTCTTATGGATTATTTTCAAGATGGCAACGTCGTTCTGTGATGGTTCCGGCAAATGGTATTTTCGAGGTAATTGATTTTTATCATCTTTAAATTTCTGTTTTAATTATCGGTGGTTGAAAATAGACGAATTGTACTTCTAAGGAGTACTTTTTTGTGCAATTTTTCCTCTCGTTAACGCGGCTTTTTTATTCCTGCGCAGGATTTTTTTCGAGACTGGCAGAATGTGATTTTGAACTTGTTTACTTTGGAAGATTCATTTTCAAGAGCACAAGACGCGGATAGTTTTTCGTTTTGTTTCAAGTTTCTTTCAATTGGTTGAAATCTCTTCGTTGGCATTGTAATTGGTGATGGTATGTTATATTTTCACCTATTCTGTAGGTTTTTCGCTGATTAACGTTGGTTTTTACCTCTGGTAGGATTTTTTTGGATGGACGAAGATGATTTTGAACTTGTCTTTAGTTTATTTCGTCGTGTGTCGGTAATTAGACGACAACGGTAATTCACCTTCGTCTAAGTATAGTTTGGAAAAATCGTTCGATCTGGTAGAATTTTTTCAACATTTGTTGCAATTGGAAGTGAACAGTAAGGTAAATTTTTCGGGTATTATTTTTCGTAATTTTTCGATGTTTTTGAAGTTTTTACGCGGTGTTTTTTTTAGGCTATGAATGAAGAGTTCTTCAGTGTGGGTAGATAATGATCGTTTCGGAGATTTTTTGAACAGCAGAGGTGATTTGTTGTAGTTTCAACCTGTGGAATTTTCTGAGATGTAGGTTTTATTTTACCTCCAGTATTGTATTAAAATTTTTTTGATGTTCTTACTGATCGTATTTTATGTAAATTAGATTACGACATTGCAATGTCCTCACTGATCTTATTTTATGTAACTTTGATGTTCTTAGTATTAATATTACTGTGATGTACTTTTAGGGTGTAACATATTTATGTTCCTTTTCCCCCTTGTGTCTGTCTGATTGGAACGTAATGACATGAAAGCAAGTTATTTTCATGTCATTCTGTTCCTATTTGTTTTCCTTTCCTGTTATTACTTTCATGTTTTTGTTCTTTTCTTGAAATTCGTGAAATTTTCCCCTCCTTCCCTATCCTTCCCTATTTTCTTTCCCCCGTCTCTTGAATGTGTTGAGGCCTTGTGGCATTGAACCGGACGCTCTTTTTATTAAATTTTTATACAATTTTCACGTTTTTCATTGATATTGATGGTGCGATCTATCGGTGATGTTTTGAACTAAACAAGATATAATCTTCTCAGGGGACACTCTCCCCTCAACAAGATTAATCTTCTTAACAAGCATTAAGCTACTATACTGGGGACACTTTCCCCTTAACAAAATGAAAAATTCTTACCAAAGAAAACCTTGAACAAAAACAGTATATTTCACAATAAATCACAAAAATCAATCAAGTATATTTGAACAGCAAAACTTTAAGCTACTATACAGGGGACACTTTCCCCTAACAATAACTAAAATCTTCAGGGGGGGAAAACATTCACAGAACTTTTGAACAACATGCAAAAATTGGTCCACCACCTCCCCCACCCGCCCAATTTGCCCTAGATTTGATAACTTACTTATATAGCCTCAATGTCATAACTTTATATGCGAGTAGCAAACTATACCGTCAGATATTTTTGCTACTCGCCCAACGCGCTCGTGTCCATACTACGTTGAGACAGCTCAACGTAAGACTAATCACGTTAGTCATCACCATACCAGCAATACCATGAGTAATTTTCCCTTTTATGACAGATGCGCGCGCCGGAACTTGCTCATTGGTCCACCACTTGCGTAACTTTTGAGTAGTGGTAAAAACATCACGCCCAGCGGTGATTCACTGACGTGATGGCCTTACGGTAAATCCCACGATGGTATGCATTTCTTCATCACACACAGACAAACGATGGCGAGTTGAATGAACCATTTTCTTCGCATTTTCGAACTGTTTCGCAAGCTGACGTCACAACATCACCAGAAATGTAACCTGTAACGTGAAATTCGACATTAGGAGATATGGAAGTGGTGCGCGTGTACGAGCGGGACTAGTTTTCGCTAAGAATCATCGTTTGCCGCTAAATTGATCACGATAGAGAAGTGGGAAAAGACCATGAGAGGGGAAATGGAAATAAAAGACTCCTCTCATAAGTATTGAAAAGTATGATGAAAAAGAAAGATAAACATATGGAAAGGAAAGTGGAATAGGACATGGAACTGGAAGAGATAGGAAATAAGAGTAAAAGACACAAATTCAAAGTAAATGAATGAGAGATCACACAATTACAATAGAAAAAGGTACATCAACTGGGAAAAAAGCTGAAAAAGAAAGGATAAATCGCAGAAGAACAGGAAAGAGAAGAATTCAAAAAACGGCATAAGGAAAGATAATCATAGAGAAGAGAAGAAGCGCACAAGTACACGTAAAATTCACAAACTTACGTAATTCTAATCATGCCAACGTAGAAAACCACTTGAAATTAAATTAACAACAGGGAAACTGGTTTCTTTAGCGAATCTTGCAGAAATCCAATTGCTTTTTGGTAGAGCAAGAACAAAACATCATTTATCACACAACTGGAATAGAAAAAAGAGTTACAATTAATTATAAAAGAGGAATACTGTATTCGTGTAAAATAATAACATACGATTAATGAACGCATCAACTTACCAATCTTTCAGTTTTTTTACAGCAATATTGATCATAAAGCTTTGATCTTGGAAATTCGGCATTCCGCTGGAACAGAAAAATTAATCATTAATAATCGGAAAATAAAAGTAGGGAGTATTAACCAAAATAAAATGAACAAGTCTAAATAAAAACATAATATTTCACATTTATCATTACCTTCACGACTCTTCGAAAACACCATTTGCAAAATCTTCATACATCTGGATGATTTACACATGAGTTTCACTGGAATTGGAATTTTTGACCGTACAGCTCCACAATCCGTCAACGTCACGAGCAGAAAAGTGAATTCGACAATTCGTCTTGCCATGGCCAATTTAAACGCTAATTATAAACGAAATTAAGTAAAAAACTTGGATCACCCTAGTTACATATCTACCGAAAAAGTGAAACATCACTCTAACGCGCTATCGGATAGTGAAATGTAACTGAAGTTGTACGACACCGTCCAAATAACATAGAAACGATAGAACGAACTAAATTACTTGATACTGATAGTAAAAACAATGATTGGAAAAAATCCTACCTGGTACTTTCCTTCAGTCCATCGTCCAAGGAACAACGTTATAAGTCATCTCCACGATAATATCGTTACCACAAGAAAATCAATGTTAAATTTGCACTCGTATGCTTATAAACAGAAATTTTTGAAATATAAAAACTCTATACAAACGCAAATCGCTCAAAACACTTCGAGTGGTGGTAAACGAGGAAAGAGTGAGTGAATTTACACAAATTATACGTATAAATTTCACAAAACAATTGGAAACGATTAAACAAATAAGCACAATGTTGAATATTCGCACTTTTGATAACTTTTTTGTAGACGAAGCATCGTCTATGAAGAACTGCTTCAACACTTACACATCCCATCACATAAAATTAGCAATGAAGAGAAATTAAATCGCATTTTCACATATAAACATTTAAATGAACGTTTGTAATAATCGTTCTGTTACAATAAATTTTAAAACACGATTAATTTTAATTAAAACACTTAAAACAGAAATACGTTTTCAAATGGCGACTTGACGAAAAAAGCGTACAAAATGGCGTACATTCCTGAAGAGGTGGAATCACTAAATCAGTGTTACCACTTAAGAAGGAACAAAAATGTGTTACTTAAATGGGTAAAAATCATAGATAGGTATTACCTATTTAATCTCATTATCGTAAAGATGTTTTCAATTATGATTGTAATTACGGTGTTACAACGGTGACGCTGATTTCTCGATAAAAAACGTCATTCCACTACATAAAAACAACTCAACCTCGAAATCGAGCGAATTTGACCGTTTACTTACTATGAAGCAATCAATTATTAATCAGAAATGTTGGTACTAGGTATAGGTAACACAAATTTGTAAGATTACCACACAGTGTTGCCAATTTCACAAAATAAATACTCATGGGTAAATTTCAAGCTACAAGTTCTATCATTTTTTTGAGACGAACAATTCACGGCCTATGTAAGTATTTATGATACATTCGTATCATTTGAAACTTAATTTTTGCTGCTGTTCGCTGAACAATTTTCCGCTGAAATGTGTAAAGTAAAATAACCAATTCATAATTCCGTGAATAATTGAGGGGTCAGTTAAAAAACAACCAAATTTTAACTGATCCCGAAAGTAAGTTACAATACTTAGTTACTTACAGGAACTTTCTAATCTGACCCCTCAATTTAAAAATAAAGAAAAATTATTAACTTTATTTCCATCAAAAAAAAAACGACATTTCGTTTACAATTTCCCGAACAACGTATTAATAACGATAAAAATTAAAACGCCGAACGACGATGTTTTATATTCAGTGATTCACGCTGACACACCGGAATTTCAATTAGACGACGAATTCCTCTTTGAAACAGATCTCTGCATTACCGGCGAAGACGGGCAACTTTTACTAGAATTCAAGTACTCCTTGGTCTTGCCGTCTTTATTCAAATTCACCAACAAACTAGCTTTGCATAAACTAGACACAGCGCTCATCTCCGGATCTTTGTGGCGTCTCATTTTAACCTTACGAAATTTCGACGCTATGCTGGAAAATCCGAATTTACTTTTGCTGGGTGATTTTTCGCAAATGGGTAAATTACACGTTCTCGTACGGTCATCGATCGCTCCAGTGCTGACGGATTTATTAAGCAAAAGGTTAAAATTGGGTTCTGGATCTGAGATGGAATTTTCCTGTTTCGGGGGAGTTGGTTTCCGAGGTTCAGGCTGCGGGAATTCACGCTTGGGCAAATACTCGATGGTTATTTTGGTGGGGTACTCGTTGAAGAATTTGTTTTTCGCCTCTTGTAACCTAAGATTACGCAATTTGGTTTCCGAGACGACGCTCTCGAAGGAAGAATCACGTTCGAGGGAGTTATCAATGGATATCTGCGAGTTATGCGATTCCTCGGCGGCGTAACTCAACAAAGGTTCGATGGGCTGTTCGATTTTAACGTCGATTTTCGTCGGAGGCTTCGAATTCTCCAGCGTAATCGGCACATAATGAATGGACCCGGCGCTGGACGACTTCGACAAGCAACTCGTGCTGTTTTCGACGCTAGACGGGGCCTTCGAAGGGCTCGTTTTATCGCTCAAAACGGCGCTTTTCGATTTACGAATGTTATTATCGGATTCGGCCTTCAGGTGCTCAAACCTGTACCGACGCTCCAGCACCGGAGACTTTTGCAAACTAGGAGTCCAGCAGTTCCCCTCGGAAGCGCGTCTTTCGGGTTTCTCGGACATTAATTTGTTATAATGCGCTATCATCAGTTTAATACTCGAGCTAGCGTCTTTATTCACGTTGCGTCTGGTGGTGAGCGGCGAAGCGGGGGGTAATTTGTCGACATTAGCGTGCATCTCTAGAATAGGCTTCTTCCTTTGACGCATATTCAACTCCGTTTCTTCGTTTTCCTTTCGTCCTGTAGAAGGAGATGCCGATTGAGCCCGATCCGAGACCCAAGGAGGCGCGATGAAGTTACCATCTTTGTGCTCGCGTTTCGCCGAGTCGCCGGCTTCGTCGACCGTATAACTCACCACAGCCGAAGTGCCTCCGTTTTCGTCTCGTTTCAGCGGCGCGAATATTTTACGCGTTGTTGGCACGATGACGTTGATTTTATCGCAAGATTCGCTCGTTTTCGCCGATTTATCGATATCGGTTAGTGACTTGAAATCATATACTTTTGATCGCGATATTTTACCTAGTTTGCAATTCGCGTTCGACAGATCTTCGGTATTCGAGTAAGACGCGGATTTCGTGACGTTTAAATCGACGCCGTCCGTCGGACGTAAACTGCATTCTGTGGGTTTCTTCGTCAACGCTTCCGTTACCTTGGGTGGTTCTTTTTTGCCGCATGGGCAACACGAGCTCGTGGATTTGCGCGATTTCGAGATCCGTTTCACTTTGCCGCACGAGGCGCATTTACGCTTGGACGAGAGCGGCTTCGGCGAGTAACTTCGCACTTCCGTTTTGAACGTCTGTAAAGCAAGAATAACCGGTTGTAGTGAAATTACAATTATTTGGGGTGAATTTTCAAAATTTTCGATGGGTTGAGGTGGCGCGGGGGCGCGACATGGCTTCGTTCAATAGGGTTACATGTTATCAACGAGCAAAATATATATTTTTTTAGTGTTTAAAATTTATATGACTAATTAATTAGGTGTAAATTTCGAATAAAGGGAAAAAATTGTAATTACAAAAAAATACAGACACTAATGACAGTAACAGTTGAAAAAAATCTTGAATTGAATTTAAAAAAAAAAGATAAAAATGCAAAAAATGCAGAATCTGTTGACTAACAAAAAGTTTGTAAAAATTGAGATTTTTTTCAATTTTTTTTAACTTGGAAAAAGGCATTTAAAAAAAAACAAAAAAACGATCGAAAAACAAATTAAAAAAAACACATTTCGAAGATAACAAAAAAACAAAGAAACAACCTCTTTGAAAATCGTTTTTTCAAGACTCAAAAAAAGATTAAAAAACAACAACAGTTTTTGAAAAATTGATTCTTTGAAAATCAAAAAACAGATTAAAAAACAAAGTCATTTTTTTTTCAGACTGAAAAACAGGTTAGAAAATAAAAAAAATTGGGGGGAAAACTTTTAGAAAAATTATTTTTTTGAGGCCCAAAACATCAATTGAAAAAAAAAACTGAAAATGAGAAAATGTTTGTGAAAATCACTTTTTTAAGACTCAAAAATCACCTGAAATCAATTTTTAAAAAAACTTAAAAATTATAAAGCAATTTTTTTTAATTGAAAAAATTTTTTAAATAACTTGATAATTTAAGTGATTTTTAGTTCAAAAAAAAAATACCTTTCTTAAAAAATTCAAAAACGAGCTTGTTTTCAAAAATTAAAAAAACATTTTGGAAACATGAATCAAATTGTAACAAACTTTTAAAATTGCAATAAAGATTAAAATATTACTCAAAAGTGAAATACAAATGCCTTCCCGTTCAAATTTTCAATTTTTGAAATTAAAAAAAAAGAAAATCTTAAAAAACAGCATTTTGTAAGTAAAAAAATTTAAAAAAAGTAACCAAGACTGTTAATTTTTTAAAATTCTAATTATGAAAAACAGTCTTTCGAAAAATTACTTCTTTAAAAAGCTGTATCTTTTTACTCGAAAAAAAATTGAAAAATCAAGATTTTCGGGAAAACAAGAAATAACTACGCGAAACTAGGCAATTCCCACACAATTGAAATATAAAACACAAACAATTGTAAAAACAACTAAAAATATCAAAATTGATACAAAATTACACATTAAATCACACATCGATAAATCGCCATTTTCAAAATCGATAAAATCTCATCGACTCGAGCCAGCATATTAAACCGACGTCATTTGCATGATTCTAAATCGCCTTAGCTCTTGAGTCTCCCATCTCTGGAGCCGATCTGGTCACATACTCCGGCCAATTCAGGATCTCACACGCGTATTCTCAGCATTCACCGTCTCACTGGAACCTGAAACCTTGAACCTGAAAGATCCATTCAACGAGACGCATCTCGATTGAAACCGACGGATCAAACAAACGAAACGTTACATCTTACAAGATTAAAATTAAAAACCAAAATTAACGAATCGGAAAATCGCTTAACTCGTCTTCGTCTCTTTGTAAGCGATACACAAACGAGCAGAAAACCTCAACGAAGCCATATCTTACCTCAATTTAAAAATTACACAAACCAATGCATATTTCAAGCACGGTCTTATTACCTCATCTTCATTATCGGAGGTCGAAGCTTTATCGTAAATCTGATCGCAAGGCGGTTCATTCACGATACTAGGCCTTTTCTCGTAATTAGTCTTGATCTCGTTGCCTTTATGACTATCCAGGGTAAGCGAACAATACAAAACTTCCTGATTCGGTTCCGGCGAAACGCCAAAAGCATCGTTGTATTTTCGCGGTTGCAGACACACAAAAGATTCGGAATTACTTGTACTAACGTTATCGCTAGATTCGCGTCTTGTGTTTTTTTTCATGTTACTTAAATCCAAATAAACGGTCGTTTCGTCTCCGGCGTCGTAATTTTCGTCGCCACCGGAACTATTATCGTCTTTGTAATGTTTCCGATGACGTTCGCCTTTTGTCGCTTTACCATCGGCGTATTTATTCCGCGTATTTGACGATTCCGATTCAGTACTCGACGGCGTGGTGTGTTTTACTCGCCAAGAGGGTAATGTGAACGTGCAATGTACCGTAGGCGAGTCGTTCTCTTCCGTGTCCGTGTATACATCTTCGGGGTAAAAAAACCCCGAACCTGAGGATGACATTTTCTTTTGTTTTTCCGCTTGTAATTCGTCTGAAATCAGTAAATTGACGAATTAGGAAAATAATCGTAGAAAATGAAAGTCGAACGTATTCTTAGGAACGTGGGCCAAATTTTTTTTCAATCTAACTTAAAAATGTGCAATTTTTATTATTTTTAATAGTCAAAAAATATCAAAAAAAATTAAAATTACAAATTTACGCGTAAGAAGCTAAAGTTGCGAGCCCAGTGCAAATGTACCTTTTGCACCTCCCCCCTTCAGGGCCTTCCCGCCCTTCACCCAGCTCGATTTCTTCATTTAGGCCAAAACAAAAAAGATCTTCACCGCGACGCGATACTCACCGCAAGTTAAATTCTTGATTTCCTTTTTCAGCTCCACAGCTAAATCGGCGATTTTGCACGCCAACTCGTCGACATTTTCATTCTTCTTGTCATTCATATTATGCACCTAAAAAAAAAACAATTTCCATTATAACATCAGTACCGCTAACACATCTTGGAATCGCTCGCACGCGACTAACTCTAAACTACGTATCTCGTACTCGGCTTATAAACCTGCCATACGTCAAAATAAATCACTCGCGATCGTTAAATTATCAACACGTGTTCGTCTACCCAGTCTACCGTGATATTAACGCGTGAACGGAGCAAGGAAAACGAGACCAGTCAATCATTTCCTCGAGGGTTGTATATTTTGACATCTATTACGCGTGATTTTCCACAATCTCCTACGTCCTTTGGCTCCTTTAGCCCGCACAGATCACCCTTCACGACGCGAGACAATCATAAAAACGCGATAAAACTCGTGCCCCTTACACCCACCATTTCCAGAAGCTGATCGGCCAAATGTTGCAAGTTGGTTAAGGTATTCATACGATCCTCGTCGTCGACCGATGTACCGGCTCTTAGCTTCTTTATCTGATTCACGATACTTTCGGCGTCCGCGTTCGCCGAGTCTCGTTGTTGCTTATCAGGCGACATCTGCAATAAACACGACAAACGAGTGGGCTGATTTCTTTCCTTAGGGTTTTATCGTGAATTAATTCCGAGCTTGGGTAATTACCTCGTACATTGCGTCACCCGAGTAACCGCAGAATACGTTTTCCGAATCGGTACCGTAGCCGTCTGATAACTTGCGATCGTCTCTGACTGCAATAAAAATAACGAATTTCCATTACCTCGATAAATTTTTACACAAATTTCCTAAATTACCAGCAATTACCATTGGTTACGAAAAAAAATTTCAAATTACCAGAATTACGCTAGTTTTACGGTAATTACCAAGTCGTTTCGTTTCCCTCGAAATACCAAATTTTCTACCACGCCAAAAAATTTTTGAGAAAATTTCATAAATTACCAGCAGTTACAGTTATTTACGTAAAAATATGTTTAATTAACGTAATTACGCCAGTTTTACAGTAATTACCAAAATGTATAACATCACAAAAAAATTACAGTGGAGCAATAATTTCTATAAAAATTGATGTTTTTCGTCAAAATCAGCATTTGTAATTTTTTTTGCAAACTACTGGTAATTACCGGTATTTACCGGGAAATTACTTACAATTACCAAAATTACACGTGTTCCAAGGTAATTATCAAATGATGTTATTTTCTTCAAAATGATAAATTTTGAAGAGAGTCAATTTATTTTCATAAAAATTTTGTAAATTACCGGTAATTACCGTTGTTTACAGAAAATTACTTAAAATTACCAAAATTACGCTAGTTTTACGGTAATTACCAAATCGTTTCGTTTCCCTCAAAATACCAAATTTTCTACCACGCCAAAAAAATTTTTGAGAAAATTTCATAAATTACCAGCAGTTACAGTTATTTACATAAAAATATGTTTAATTAACGTAATTACGCCAGTTTTACAGTAATTACCAAAATGTATAGCATCACAAAAAAATTACATTGGAGCAATAATTTCTATAAAAATTGATGTTTTTCGTCAAAATCAGCATTTGTAATTTTTTTTGCAAACTACTGGTAATTACCGGTATTTACCGGGAAATTACTTACAATTACCAGAATTACACGTGTTCCAAGGTAATCGTTAAATGATGTTATTTCCTTCAAAATGATAAATTTTGAAGAGAGTCAATTTATTTTCATAAAAATTTTGTAAATTACCGGTAATTACCGTTGTTTGCAGGAAATTACTTTAAATTACCAAAATTATGCTAGTTTTACGGTAATTACCAAATCGTTTCGTTTCCCTCGAAATACCAAATTTTCTACCACACCAATTAATTTTTGTAAAAATTTTATAAATTACCAGCAGTTACAGTTATTTACATAAAAATATGTTTAATTAACGTAATTACGCCAGTTTTACGGTAATTACCAAAATGTATAGTATCACAAAAAAATTACAGTGGAGCAATAATTTCTATAAAAATTAGTGTTTTTTGTCAAAATCAGCATTTGTAAATTTTTTTGCAAATTACTGGTAATTACAGGTATTTACCAAGAAATTACCAACAATTACCAGAATTACACGTATTTTAAGGTAATTATCAAATTACGTTACATTTTTCAAAATAATAAATTTTCTAGCAAGTCAGTTTATTTTTACAAAAATTTTGTAAATTACCGGTAATTACCGTTGTTTATTCGAAATTACTTTAGATTACCAGAATTACGGTAATTACCAGTATTTTAAGAAACTTTACAAAAAGGTCATTTTTAGTGCTATATAGTTTACCATCAAACTTGGATAAAATCAGGCTATCATGTTGAAATCAATATTAACGGGTGGTAATTTCAAGAATTATTCCGTAATTACGGTAATTTTACGTGTAAATCGACATTTTACTGGCAATAGTACCTCAGATTTAACTGAATGAGCAACGTTTACGTAATACGGGTAATTTCGGTAATTACGGTATATCTTGGTAAAATCTCAAAATAAGGGTAATTTTCAAAGAATTCCCGCGTAATTACGGTAATTGCACCATTTATTGGTAAATTAGTCAAATTACGGGGTAATTTGACGTAATTAAGATAATTTTAGACAACATACGACAATTGGACCCTTTTTTTAAAGGGTAATTCGTCGTGATACAACGGTAATTTGAATTCTAAGCGTTGATTTTCGCTAATCGACATCACTACGAGTATGTTAACAACGTACTCACCTTGCTTCGAATATATTATAGCCGAATCGTGCAAAGGTCTGAAACGCAAGTAAATAGAGATCTTTTTATTGGCGAATCGTGCTTATTATTCGGTGTCTGAAACGAGTTCTTACCTATTTGAGGAACTTATAATGGGAATGTTACGCGAGATATTGTTTTTATTGTAATCTGGAATATCTAATGATTCGCCAGTGATGAGATCAAGTTCTTTATCATCGTTATCAAATAGTTGCCCGGTGCTGCGTAAAATGTTATCGTTTTCCACTGAAAATGCGAAACAAAAACATGAACACGAGTTCGAGACGGTCCGTTTCCACGATAGATACACAGTAAACACGTAAGAAAAGCATCAGGGCGGGGGTATACTCCCAAAAAGACGTATTTACCTTGCAAATGTGCCTCTTCTAACTGTTCCATATCGTTCAACGAAAGACTAGATTGCTGATGATTCATGGCGGCGGATTGTAAAATAGACGTGCCAACACCTGCAACATCCACGCTGCCTACGGATCGTGATCGTGACAGCGAAGCTATTGTATCTGTAAAATACGAACGTTACATCGTTTATTTTTCGCCTTTTTTTTTCAAATGGAATCGTGCGTTTCAAGACGATACACATGTCAACGGAATTCTTTGAGGTCGCGATTTTTTTATATATTAAACACGTGTATTGGATCTTAAATCGCGTATTTACCGCTGATTGGTGGTTTAACATTTCTCGGAATTTTCGAGCTGGTATAATGCGGATCGAGCAATGCGAATGTGGACGATTCGGCGGTAATCCCTTTGGCTTTCTCCCATTCGTATAATTTCCTGGTGAATTTAGACGAGATGCCTTGGAATCGGTAGAGGCCAGTTGATGTGGGCACGACTACCTCTTGTTTACGTTTACGACCTCCTGATTTGATGGCTCGTTTCATGTTTTGAAGTCTTAAAATGTGCAAAAAAAAACGAAAATTAAATAAATAATCCAATTAGTTTGCAAAGTTATTCGAAAAAGTATAAATTATGAGGTTGATTAAAAAATTGTCCATTATGTATTTTCTTTGTAGTTCTTTGGTGAATTTATTATTTGTTATTTTTTCATTTTCAACTTGTTTTCACGTGTGTTTTCCATTGGACCAATGAGATCACCTCGAGTACGTTCGATTTGCGCAGTTAAGCCATTTTTTTTGAGCAACCCCAAATTTTGAATTTTTGTTTTTTACGTTTTTTTACAATTCACCAACCTGGTTTCCCTCTCGGCATATTTCTCCTTCTCTTTCTCAAGCCTCTGCTTCTCCCTGGCCACTTTTTGCAATTCTTTCTCCAACCAAGCGAGCTCTTTCTTCTCCGGTGGGTTTGGTTTACCTGAAATCACGCGAAAAATGAACATCCGTTGATAAGACACGGTAACTTATCCTCTCACCTTGTTCTTTATCCAAAAATCTCAAAACATTGCTCTCCGATTTACTGCCAGGTCTCCACTTATGCCAATCGCTTTTCGATTTCTTCAACGTATTTGGATTCTCGTTTTTAATCTTGGTCCTGGTTGGTGACAACGACAATCCTTTGATTTTCTGCCATTCTTGAAATTTCTGCTTAAATCCCGGCGTCAAGTTGCGTTCTTCTAAATATGGTCCTAGCTTGGCGTCAAATTCGACGTTGGTTTTATCGTCTTCGTCATTGGGCGCGTCTCGCATCTTCCTCCAGTCGTGATATTTCTCGTAGAACTCGCGCGAGAGGCGTTTCTGCAAAGATTCGTATTTGTTTTGGACTTCCTGCAGCATCTCGTCTGTATTCGCCGAGTCGCCTCCGTCTTCGTTCATTTTCGAGACAGATTCTGTCAAATGAAGCGCACAGTGAAAACACGCCGAAGACGGATACACAACGTGCACTTACCATCGTCGTATAAAAATCTGGAACTTTTAAAAGGACTCGGAGGATTCGAGACGGGTTCTTGGATACCGTTTTCCAGGCTCGTTGGAGTTATGCTTTTGGTCCTGTACCATTTGAAAGGGTTCTTGTGCGAAGGACTAACTACGTTGGGGGAGTTGTATAACTTCAGGTTATAACTTTGAGGTTGTAACTGCGCAAACATAATCGCCAATTATTTCCCTTCTACGGAGGGGCTTAACTCATAGAAAAAACTCACCATGGCGGATTTACTCTTGACTAGTGTATGCTCCGGAGTACCATTGGCTCCATAATCCGATCCTTCCGATCTCAATGTACTAATGTCGTCTATTTGATACGCGATACCTGTAACCAAACCGAAAAATGTACCATTTAAATTCGGGGCACCGGAAAAAATCATCTAAAAAATACGCGAACTCGGAAAACACATGAAATTTGTATAAATTCACCAAAACATCAAATAAAAACATCCGTAAAATAAACATCAACTAATTCAAAAATACCGAAAAAGAACGTAAAAATATTCAAAAAAATCATCACCCCAAAAATCCCCATCAAAATTCCGAAATCTATTAAAAATACAATAAAATAATCACATTTCTCCACCCGCAAGGCAGAGGTACCCTCCACCCCTACCTTTAAAATTTCGCACCACCTGCAAGGTTACGCATTGGCTCAAGGCCGCGTATAAACGCGGCCATTGGCGCTCGTCACATTTAACCAGAGGTAGAAAGAGAAGAACAACAACGCCCACCGCGTCTTATTTATACTCGATCCATAGCGCCATCTCCCTTTGGTACAATCACAACCGGCGATAAAAGCCCATCCGCCAACGCTCGCCTCGTTTCGCTATATTTAAATGAACTGTGGAATGCGCAATTTGTGGGCGTCAGATTCGATAAATCAACGTTATATTCGCGAAAGAAGAAAAAAAATGGGGGAAAATGTAAAAAAAAAAACCTCACGATGCGCGTACTTTCAAGACCATTAACGGTGCCGCTGCCGCTACCGCGCCCGAAATTCTTTCCGAGCGAAATGAAATAATTAGGTTAGGTTTATCATTTTTCTCGACGTATTCCAGAACATCGAAATTTTTTTTCTGCTTTGTACACGTGTGTTAATCAACAGAGAACAAGTTTCAATGTAGGGCACCTACTCTCAACGTGCTTATCTGCAATTTTTTCCACAATATAGACCTTTTTTACCAATAGCCTTTGTGTTGCGTGAAAGACCGAAGACGTCATCACGTCATCGTGAATTTGATAAGGTTAGAGACATAAAATCTGACGAAGTCAGGATAGCAAAATTTTATTCGAATCCACAGAAAATCTCAACATCATTCACTGAAAGTGATTTTTCTCTTTGTTATAAGCTTTAACAACAATTTCCAGGTATTTTACCAAAAATTTCCACATAATTTACCGTAATTACCGAGCAGCATACCGTAATTACAGATTCACTTACTGTAATTTACCCGTTACGGTAATTACAGTTTCATTATCTCAACTTCACTAGCAACCATAACCACCCGAAAATTTAATCGTTACCGTAATTACCTGATAATTTACCAAAATTATAGGTTCATTAACCTTAGTTTACATGTTACCGTAATTACAGTTTCATCGACAATAATTTACGAATTACTATGATTACCTGGTAATTTACTGCAATCGAGTAGGTCATTTAATAAAGGTAATTAGTTACTGCAATTATTCAGCAAAATTATGGTAAATGCATTTTTACTCGCTATAATTTACTAATTACCGTAATTACGGTTTCGTTTACTCTAATTTACCGGTTATGGTAATTCACAGTAATCACAGTTGCATTCGATGTATTTTGTAATTAATTGGATACAGTAATTACCTGGTAATTTACGGTAATTACAAGGTATTTGCCTGATAATTAACAGAAATTACCTGGTAATTTGAGGTAATTACCTAATAATTTACAGTAATTACGGGTAACATGAGGTAATTACCAAATAATTTGCAGTAATTATCTGATAATTTGCAGTAATTACCTGGTAATTTGAGGTAATTACCTAACAATTTACAGTAATTACCGGTAATTTGAGGTAATTACGCGGTAGTTTACGGTAATTACCTAATAATTTACAGTAATTACGGGTAACTTGAGGTAATTACCAAATAATTTGCAGTAATTACGTGGTAATTTGAGGTAATTACCCAACAATTTACGGTGATTACCGGTAATTTGAGGTAATTACGTGGTAGTTTACGGTAATTACCTAATAATTTACAGTAATTACGGGTAACTTGAGGTAATCACCAAATAATTTGCAGTAATTGCCTGGTAATTTGAGGTAATTACCTAATCATTTACAGTAATTACCGGTAATTTGAGGTAATTACCTGGTAGTTTACGGTAATTACTCAATAATTTACAGTAATTACCGGTAATTTGAGGTAATTTGCCGTAATTACGACTACATCTGCTGTAATTTACCTTCCAACGTAATTACCCAGTAATTTACCGTAATTATGCCTACGTTCATCATAATTCACCAGCCATAGTAATTATTCTGTAACTTACTGCAATTACGATTACGTGTAATGTAATTTACCATTTACTGTAATTACCTGATAAATTACTGGAATTTTGCCGTAATTGCAGTTATATTTACTGCACTTTATCTGTTACCGTAATTACCCGGTAATTTACCGTAATTACGAGTTTTTAAAATAAAACTTTTAATTTACTACAATTATTTGGTAATTTCCCATGATTATGAATTTATTTACAATAATTCATATGCTACGGTAATTACTCGGTAATTAATCATGTTCGCGGCTTTATTTAGTGTAATTCACTACTACTCTATTGTAATTATTGGGTCATTTATCGCATTTACTAGATGACCTCCTCTGATCACCAAATAATTCACCAAAGCTGGCTGATGTTATAAACGGTAAAAACTGTAATTACGGGTAATTTGAGGTAATAATGGGAAATCAAAGGGTATTACGCGTAATTACGCGAGTACCAAGTGAAATTCGCCGAATTAGAAACAAATCTTCGTAATTATCGGTTAATTATGACGATTAATTTTTTTGGGGGGATTTTTCTTGGGCAATTTCGACGGAAATGTGGGCGAATTAGACGCGAAACGTGATCCATTGATCGACGGATCTCTTTCGAGGCGATCCTCAATTAAAATTGTACTTTTACGCCGAGTATACTTGGCGGCATACACTTCATTGATGCGAGTCCCGCAGCGCGATAAATCTATCGAGGTAAATGGCTCGCGAGTGAGTATTCAAAACGCCACACAAGCGTGCCAAAATGATCGGCCGTACTAACAGGTCGATATAAATCGAATGAAATTACACTTCTCGAGTGAGATTTGCAACGTTGCCAATGGCGGATTACGATACCATCGACGTAGATACGCTACGCGTAATCGCGTACACAAGACGGCGTAGAATCCTACATCGACGTTCGGCCATAAACACGTAAATCTTTTAAGGCTCATTAAAAAGCGATAAAAAAATTCGCCGGTGGCGCGCCTCGAATTCGTATATTGATTGAGAAGCGGAGGCTGGTAGACGACGCGATGAGGGGAAATTACGTAGTTAGCGATCTACGACCGAGATGCGGATTCGATGGCGTATCTAATCCAAAAATAAATCGATGCGAATTTTTTCTCGGCTTTGGAGCGCGATTCGTAGGGGAAGTGGTGTCTCGGAGGCGTACATCTGTCGCGCGTTAATTTCATCTGTATCAGAAACACTTCCGACAAGGTAATTGCCAAATGGCGTTCACGACTTCACGTGATACATGGCGGAAATTCGCGAAAAAGCGTCATTTGTTGCCTTTAAAGAGATGGTAAATTTTGGCAAATTTCAAACAAAGACCCGAATGAAGCGTGAATCTAATCGAGACGATATTCGGTTTCGGGTATCGGTAGCCTTTTTCGAGTGAAACGTGAATTCGCATCGAACCATCGATCGTTGGCCTTTTTCTCGTGTCGAGGACGCGAATGACGGTGAATTTTGGCGAACGATGCTGCCACAGGTGTTGAGACGGACGCGTTAATTTTATATATTCTCGGTATCACGTCGAATTATATTCGGGCCCTGTGACGATTATAACTTCGCCGTGGCACACGTTGAACTTAGTTGTCATCGTCGGACGCAACCGTACTTGCCAAATTTAAATTACCGCGCGATGTCGCGGAGTTCGGACGTGATAAACGTTGCGGCAACGTAATACCCGACAAATTATACATCATTATGGGCGATTTCGATAAATTAAAGCCAATTTTTTCAACCAACCCTATGGGCGACATTTTGACGTAGATTCGACGCGAGATATGTGCATGCTTCTTCGAATATTAATGAGGTGGTCTCGAATTGGCAGCTTTTTACGGATTCCCTCGATCGTCGGTGCTGAAGCGGGATGCGTCCTAGGAGATAAAAATGAGGCGTATCTAAAAACTTCGTACCGCCATTCAAATGACGACTGGGCAAAAAAAGCACATGACCTATTAAACGTGTATTTATGCAATACAAAAGGGCCCAGTTCCGGATTTTTGCTGCCCCTTGACTCGGGACCTCGAACGTTTATTATAATTACCCTCCCTCAACCTTGGATCATATACAGCAATTGTTACTATTTTTCAAAAACTGCGCTCAACTGATCTTCCATCCCTGGAAATTCCTTTGAACCACAATATATTTGCATAAAATTGAACAATATTCGCACAAGTAGCTTGAATTTCGTGAAGAATTTGCTTAAAAATGCAAAAAATTTTCGAAATGTCGTTAAAATTATTTAAAATTGTTCAATATTTGCTCAAAATGGCAGAAAAGCCGTTAAAATGTTATTAAAGTAGTTCAAAATCCATCAAAATTTGTATAAAATCACAAAAAAATGTTAAAATTGTGCAATATATGCTTAAAACTACATAGGAAGTGTTAAAATGTGGCCAAAATACATCAAAATTCATCCAAAATAGCTTATAAATGCACAAAATTGTCGATAAGTTGTTAAAATTGCTTAAAATTTTTCAATATTTGCATAAAATTACATAAAAACTATTGAAGTTGTATAACATATGCTCAAAATTACCCCAAAGTTGTTCAAAATGACTCAATTAAAGAAAAATATGGTTAAAATTGCATAAAAACTGTTAAAATGTTGTTCAAATCGTCCAAAATCGATCAAAATTTGTTTAGGACTGCTCAAAATTGCACAAAATTGTCAAAATGTCGTTGAAATTGTTTAAAATTGTTCAATATTTGCTTAAAATTACATAAAAACTATTGAAGTTGTACAACATATGCTCAAAATTACCCCAAAGTTGTTCAAAATGACTCAATTAAAGAAAAATATGGTTAAAATTGCTTAAACACTGTTAAAATGTTATTGAAGTCGATCAAAATTTGTTTATAATTGCTTAAAATTGCACAAAATTGTCAAAATGTCGTTGAAATTGTTTAAAATTGTTCAATATTTGCTTAAAATTACATAAAAACTATTGAAGTTGTACAACATATGCTCAAAATTACCCCAAAGTTGTTCAAAATGACTCAATTAAAGAAAAATTTGATAAAAATTGCCTAAAAACTGTTAAAATGTTTTTGAAGTCGATCAAAATTTGTTTAAAATTGCACAAAACTATCGAAATGTTGTTGAAATTGTTTAAATTTATGCAGTTTTGACCATATTTTCACAATTTTGACGACATTTTAACTGTTTCTATGCAATTTTGAGTAAATATTGACGAATTGTTAACAACTTTAACATCATTTTGACAATTTTGCGCAATTTTAAACAAATTTTGGTAGATTTTT